>JBCFXI010001455.1:0-52906 GCA_038496175.1 Ampulex compressa | reverse complement strand
ATATACAATTATTCTGAATTAATATAGGGACCTGACTGCGTTTCTGCGCGAAACAAATGACGCGGAAGCATCGAAAAATGTATTAACAATGGTATATAATCTGTAACCCAATATACGAAGACGCACGTTCTATTAATTTCTGTTCATCGGATTTCCAGATAAGTAAATCATCGCTTTTCTACAGTTTGCAGAATAAAATACTTAATTTCTGTTATTAAACCAAAAGTACACGCATGCTTAATAAACCATGACAGACGTACAATTCGAATCGTCAAGCTTAATTCGAATAAAATTTAAATGTGCGCATTATTAATATTTGATCGGCCCATATATAAAAACAGAACTGTAAGATTGTGAATAATCAAAGGACGAACGATTCTGAGGCCAAAGTCACGGTGCTCCGTGAAAGGAGAACTAATTCGGGATAGAAATAGAATCCTCGTTCTAGTCGGTTTCTGGTTGGTACAGAAATATACTGGGAGCATTTCTTTGAAACGTCATAACCTCGAAGCCGCTTCGAATAACCAGAGCACGTAGATAAGTTTGGAGGAAGATCGCTCCTCGCCCAAACACCTGCTACGACGATTTGTCTTCCATAACAGAGCTTTCGGATCGGGCGTGTTCCGGCTCTGCGTCAGAACAGCTTTCGGTGAGCGCTTTAAAGTACGATTTGTCATTCCTGCCGGACACTGGCTCTTCCACGCATTCGAGTGGCCTTTCGCAGCGTCCTTACCCGAGAACAACGAGACATCGATTCCTCTGCCACTGTTAATCGTGCTGCTGTCAGTGATCCACGAGGAAATTGTACGCTGGGCAGAATCTATTAGTCATGACGTTAGAGACAAAATCTCCTGTCTCGGATCGTGGCTCGGTCGCTCGGGCACAAACACTACGTTCCAGCGTGCGATAAGAAACCCTATAAGGTACTGGAAAATGTGATTAATCCCTCGAGCAGAAGTCACGTCCTACGAGAAGCTGTACTTTTTACGGGCCAAATAAGTAAATTACCTTTTACGATCAGACAACGCTGCTAATCGATGCCTGCACGTTCTCAATTATAGATTCCACTCGAACATGTCGAGCTTTAATGGAATTATACCCAAGCCGTGAGAGGATAAAGTCGAACTTTGAGATAAAGCTTCAGCACCCAGGTAGGGACAGGTTTGATAAAAACAGGACCGAACATCGTAAAGAGGGGAATATCTCCGTGAAGGAAGCTAACCAAAATTGGGCAACGTTTGGCGGATAGATTCTCGAATGCATTACAGGTGATGCCCTGGAACGACGTTATGCCCCGGCATCGATCCTAGCACGAGTCGTGGAGGAATTTAGGGAGTGGGCTAAAATGCGATGGAAATTCTGTTACGCGTATCAAGTACTCCGAATGGTGCCTACTCGCTTCCGTGCCAATATGAGCGCGAAATTTGGCCCGGGAAATAAACGGGCACGGCCAAGTGGAAAGGGCGGAATCGGGGAGGGTTGGGAGTCTTTGCTCCTCGGCCACAAAACTTCCTCCCTCCGTAATTTGCAGCGCGGGGACGCGAAAAAGTACTCTGACTGTGACGTTATTGCTGGACCGAGGCGGTGCTTCATACGGGGAAAATGTAAATCCTGCAGGGCAGGGGCGAGGCCCGGTTGTCGTACGGGAGAAGCACAGGTATGACGATACGTACGCGTGCACGAACTAGGGTTGCTAACAGAGTCATTCTCGCCCGCGGACTCCGAGTTTGACGATATTCATCCAGTGCCCGGTTTTACTGGCAGATTCTCCAGGAATTAAGAGTACAATACGTATTCTCCTTTTATCTCATAAGAACAGTTTATGTTTATCATTCCGCAGTGTTTATCTTCCTAACTTTTTTTTTCAGTAGATCTTACTTTGTATTTTCATTGAATTGAGATTACACGGAGAAAATTGTTAGATACAGCAAAATCGGAGGAAAATATTAATATGTAATTATTAAGGCGAACACGAGGCCACGCATAGCGATACATATGAAAATATATAAAATGCTCGTAACCGATTATTGAAAATAATTTCCTTAAATAGAGACCAACGAGCAATATATACATATATAATTACATCATTTCTGTTTCCTTGGATTTATTTATACGTTTGCTAAGCTTCCAGACGAGCAAATGTCGCTAACCCTAGTCTCCTCGATACAGCAAAAGGAACTACGGCAAATGATGAAGTTGGAAAACTACCCTCCTCTCCCCGCCATCCCCAAGTTTTCCGATTGACCGGCACCCCTCCCCTTCATCGTTCGACTGCCTTTCGGCATTCTGCATCGAGTAGCCCGCTGTCAAATCGGCGGCTCGGTTGGAAGGAAAGCGAAACGAAAGATTCAGGCGCCGCTCGCCATGAAAAGTTAGCGCTCTGTGCCGAACTATCGCGATTCTATTGATCGCTCAAAGTTTCCTCGAACCTCTTCTCCCCCGTCGCTGAATAGAAAAAAAAAAGTCGACCACTCCCCCCCAGTTGGCAACGGTTTATTTAGATGCCAGCTCGATACGAACTTCATTCGTACGTTTCATACATCGATAAAGGGTGAGGGCACGGACGTAACTTGGAAAAGCAGCTGGTATCTTAATCACGAGCCTTGGACCCCCCTTCGAAGTTTCGAACCCCCGTAAATCGAGTCGCGGATCGATCCGCGGCTGTGCGACTCGCGAAATAAAAGCGAAACAAGGAAGGCCTCCTCGAACTCTCGTCGCGCATTCAAAGACACGGCCCCGACTTTTTCACGCACGAGGATAATCCCGGGGGGAGTAAAACCGCGATATAAAAGCTCGATGTACGGTCAAAGGAATCAGGGCGAACAAAGGTGCCACGGAAGGATGATCTTGGATACGGAGAGCGAGGATCGCGGTCGTTGAAAAGCGATTCCGACGATGAAAAAAGATTTCGTTCCGTCCTGGCCCGTAACATTATTCCAGACGGGTCCGTTTCCAGGTATGCGCGGAGGGAAAAAGGGGAGCCAAGTTCATTCGAAGCACCGAGAGCCTGCCGGTTCCCTTTTGGCCGCGCGACGATCGCGGCAAACTTGCAAACTATTCTTGCCCCGCGGCATCATAAATAATAAGCGGGTATAACAATCTCGCTGGGTATTTTCAGAGCGTGTGCATACCCCACTCTTACCAACCTCCCCCCCCACCACCCCCTCGTCGACGGTCGGTGACGGCGTTCTTTTGTTTTTCACAATTAAAATCACGGCTAAAATTTAATATCCCGGCAGTAATTTTTACGTCGCATCTACCGGCAGCTAGGAGAAGTATACCGTCGGCCAGGAGAACGAGCGGCCGAGATTCTTGTCGCGATTCCCGTATAAATCTGCCGGGGGTATAATTTTATAATATGAAAGAATTCCAAACGCAGTAGGCCATATATTTTCGAGCTGCCGCCCTGTAGGAGCGAGGGGGAGTGTGGAGGAGGAGGAGGAGGAGGCGGGAAGGAGGGAGCTGAAGGAGGGAACGTCTCGTTAAATCGGGGGCTATTTATTTTGACCTCCGCCGACAGCTACGCCGTGGCATCCGAGGAGGACGCTCGGTTGCCCTTCAAAGGAGCATCCGCAAATAAGGCCGTCTCCCTCTAGGAATCGGGCTTTCCTCGGTGGCGTCTTCTCCCGCATAGCGCCGCCAAAGTGATTCCTACATTACAAGCGCCAGGTAACGTCCCGGAATACTGAATCCTGCGTAAATTGCACGACCATAAAGTATCTACATAATCTCCAGGCGGTCATAAGCTGGCCGAGGACAAACATTTCTTTTTTCCCTCCCTTCCCCTATCTCTCTCTCTCTCACTCTTTCTCGGTTTTTCTACGCGCGAAGCTACCCTGCGGAAGGATAAAATGCCTTGTTATTAAAACTGTATATCAGCCCGGTGTACGGAGGATCGAAACAGTAGGGTGGTCGCTAAAATCCCTTCCTCGTCGCAAAACGTATATTTTGCATTGTTTTATTATCGGTGAATTCGTTCGTTGTATCGCGCCTCTGTTAAAGATAACCGCGTTTGGTGGAGGGAGGCTGTTGGACGTGGTGGTGCTGGAGGGTGAGAGGGAGGGAGGGGGGAGGGGGGGCTGGAGCAACGGGATAAATTACAATCGACGTACAGATGTTCCGTTTTTCGCGTTTCTGGCCGATTTAAAAATTACGCAACAGATTTATAGCGGCACATTCGAGCGTGTAAGCCAATGGCGGATGCGGGGCCGACATCATTTATTTGCATTTACAAATCCTCCGTCTCACTTTCGATGATCTCCGGCCATTTATCTGCATATATGCAAACCGCAAGCCTTATTCTCGATCGTGTTGAACTTCACGGTAAGAAGACTGTTTCCGCATGCGTCGGAGAATTTGAATTCCAAGCTTCATGCAAATACCGCCGGGTCGTAAGGAAGATGAATACAGGGAAATAGCGCCGAGGTGACCGTACTTATCACGCGGGAATTTTTGAATGTATAATGTATGGAGGAAAATTATTACGTTATTAGGATTGCTTCATATGCGAATGCATGATTCGAGGGCAGGTACCATCTGTGATGAAGTGGAAGGGCATTTCTTATTCGGCCGTCCCGACTTTCGGGAGGAAATATTTTTACGGGCTAGCAATCTCCCAAAAGAACCGTCGTCAAAACGCGCAACGTAGCCTCTTTATGGTCTTTGAGAATAATGCCTTTTCAAATACGGTAATACGACAAAGCCTTCCGCGACTTCAATACGACCCGTTATTAAAGAATTAAATACGTTTATATCTCGTCGGAGCTTTTCGGCCACTGCGAAGCATGCGCGTGCATTTACTTTGCGCGAAAATACGCGAATTTACGTTCTCGTAACTCGATAAAACCCGCGACCGCCCGCCGCGAGAATTTTTGCTATTTTTGCACGCGCAAAATTTATCCCTCGGCGAGTTATAGGAGTGTAATAAGTGTACCTGGCTAAACGCGTTTCTTCGTCCACGCACGAGATGAAGCTGGAATAAAAACCTCGGGTATGTCCCTCTCAACCGCGATACTTCAGCATTTCTAATTCGATGCAATTCGATATTAACCAACGGCATCCTCTTGCTCAATTTCCGCGTGCTCTTTTTTGCCATCCGCCCAACAACTTACGTTGACAATCCAATTTGTAACGCGTCAAGTTAAGGCGGAGCGGCCGAGATACGAGCGTAACTACCATCAAAAAAGGAAGGACGCGAAACGGGCGAGGCAATAATGAGATTCGAAATGCAGCCGTTCTAAAACAACGACGCGCCTTGAAATACGTCGCTATCGCCGGACGCTCGCGGGGAACGTTACATTGTAGAACGTATGTGCACTGCATAATGCAATGCTTTACCCGGGTGATAACTTATCCAATCAGAGCACTGTCAGTTACAATCTACCGACTCCATTACCTATCGATTTATCTTAATGGAACGCGATCGTTATTTATCACTATTTTCAGTCCCAAGCACCGACTCAATTTCTCTCGGTCGGCCCGCCTTTCCCGTGGCGACCCCGACGCTCGTGGGAAAATAAGAAAGCGGCGGAAAAACGCGGGCCGGGCCGTGGAAAAAAAGGAGAGAAATTCCAGGGCCGAGTCGGGGAGGGAGGGGATCATAGCGAGATTGCGGTACACCCGTGGTATCGACGACCATACCGCCATTAGCCCGAAGATACAGGGGCTCTCGGAGGCCCCCCGGTACACGCGCACGATGGATCGTTCAATTTCAACCTGCATCACCATGGAAACACTTGGTATTCGGTAGACGCTTAACGATAATTATATTAAACTACTAGCAGCCGGTTGCCTCCGCGTACGCCGGGACCAATTTCTTCTGGAATTTCGGGAAGTTTATTATATCAAAAGCACCGCCCCTAAAACCAGGAATGCGACTGAGACAAGAGATTTGACGCGAGTGGAATTCCGTGCTTTTGGAGCGCGTGGGATTTACGCCCATCGCGAACTCGCGAAGCGATACGATCCTTGGCCACGATTAATTCCTCGATGCTCCCCTCTGGGATATCGTATCCACGCCTCGGGGAAGAGGAATCGGGATGATGCGGACATGGGGCTCTACGAGCTCCGCGAGTCATCGCGCGAACCTGCGAAATCACATTCGATATAGATGATTTACAGCGTTACCCTCTTGGCAGGGCGCGACGGGGGAAAAAGCCTTTCCCGGATTTACCCCAATTTCAGGGACGATCACTCACGGTAATTCAATGAAATTGATTAATAAGTTAACACCTTGGTTTACGGTGGGAAGATCGAGCTGCCGCTCCGGCGTAGCCGGCGAGTAGAGCGCGCGTTATTACTCCACCAGGAGCGACGCATTAATTTGCCGGGCGTCCCTTATCAGTGACGTTTCATTTGTCACCAGGTTGTACCATAAATGTCACCGAGGGCGGCTGCCACGGGCCCTCCGTGCTGAGCGCAAACTTGCGTCTTGCGGGAAACGCGGTGGAGCGGGCGCGAGAGGGAAGTTTACGCGCGGAAACGAAGCGAGGGCTGTCCTTGCCCCCTCGGCACGCACCTTAAACCCGACACGGTGCTTAACACGTTCACTGCAAACTGCGAGGTGCCTCGTAGTAAGATATGTACCGTGGGTACCGACTACGAGACAACTCGTGCTTATTTTTTTGCTCTTCGAAGCGTCGTGAACGTAACTGCAAAAATGTATCTGTAATTATTAAGTGTACAACTGTACTTCCGCCCTGTTTCTTATAGTGGCGAACGATGGGCGATACTTTGAATCGTAAATGTATTATGTAACCAGCTTTTTCTACGATAAAGCCTCGAATTTTGGAGAAAAACCGGTGGGAGCAAAGTTGTATACCCGTTAAATACCGAATTTAAAGCAGTTTCGTTGTTTTCCTCGAAACAATCTTTTGGCACCTAGGGCAAGACGTGCTTAACTTTGTCGACAGATAAAGCGTTAAATGTGCCTTGGAAATTTCGCTCCTCTCGGCAATCCCGCGACATGCATTTTCCCCGTCTCACGCCTCACAAGGGCGGCTCTCCTCCCTCAGGGGGATGTTTATGCGGGCGAGCATCGCCAAACGTTGTTCGCGCGAGCGACAAAATTACACCGATAAAGGCGCACGCACGTGTCCAGAAAGTTAAAGACCCGCTAAATGTTTAATGACCGTTTGAAATTAGCCTCGGATTATTCCGGACGATGCCAGGGATTTCAGCGATAAGCCCGTTTTCTCCGTGGGAAGAAAGCAGAGTTCGGCGAATACGTAATACATTTTTAAAGTGAATTAAGACGAGGAATAAGTATCGTGGTGAATAGTTTTAGCACTATGCGTATGTGTCTCGATGGATGTTCGTTATGTAAAGGTAAGGAAAGTCTTTTGGAGTTATCTGTACGAATGCATAATATTTTCATTAATTAATGTATATAATTAATTAATATTATAATATAAACTAATACATTAGAGAACTGCTTTCGTACAGTGCTATTTATGTTCTTCAATAAAGAAGGGCAATCAATGTGCACATTTAAAAACAACCGTTATCCTGGATATGTATTATCGGGAAAAAGAAAAATATATACCGCCATGTAGAATCACTTTTGATTAAATGTGTCATCGAAAATTGCAGTCGATATTATTTGCTATAATGCAGTGAGATACATACTTAACAAATTTCTAACCATTAAAAAATATCCGTGTCAGAATGTATGCCATACAAATAATTTCTCCGAATATCCGTTATTAAACAAATTAACTTATAAGGAAAATATCCTAAATATCTCAAAGATAAACCGTTCGGCAAAGAGCTTTGGCACGTAAAAGGCGTGTGTGGTATGGTGTTATCTAAACAGTATCAAGAATTCTACACGTGAGAGAACGTAAACACGACAAGTTTGCATACTTTACAATAGTTAAATTTACTACCTCGCTGCACCATACCTGCTCCAACGTTTCGAACGCATGCATACTCTACTTCCTACGCTCGCTCTCGCTATCTCTCTCTCTCTCTTTGTCTCCTTTTCATAGTCTCTTTCATCACGTTTTCGTCCAAAACCCGACGTTGCACCTTCAAATAACGCCATTAGCAAATTTCGTTTAACACGCTTCCCATCGTGCATCGCATACGTATAATGCACGGATTCTCGCGAAAAAGTCACAAATACAATCTTGCGGCAAGAATCAGTTTTCCTTCTACGTTAACACAAATATACCATACTTCTTACGCAAATTCATATATTAAGAACAAAACCGGTTTAGCGCGTAATCAAAGTAAGCGCAGATAGTCTTAATCAGGCTTATCTCAATATCCAAATTAAATTCACCAAAGCAACGTCCTACCACCGAGGGTTCATTTATCACGGAGCATACATAGTACAAAGTATCCCGCTGTAAGAAATCCATTTACGGGCCCCCCCTAAGTACAGTGTAACACACAACGGGAAGCGTCGTCCGCAATTAAAACACTTTAAGTGCACGTCGATACCACATACGTTTGACGCATTACTCAGAATCGAGCCGGCAGCTTTCCTAATGGATTCTACATGCGCATAATCGCCAAGGTGCACTATATCGAACGAGGCTTCGAATTCAGCCTGGTCGCAGGCGGACGTCCAGTTTCAACTCGAACGATAGCGATAGCAAACGCTTTAAGTCGCGAACAAAAACGCGCAGGTGTCGCTTTCCGACAACGTTCCATTAACGCGTAACAATCTCCTCTCTCTCCCCTCCCACCGGCCCTCCTTTGTGGCCGACTAACGCGGAACGAATAGGATCCCCTTTGAAATCCGGTTCCTAAAACGGCGAGCTATCAGTCTCGAGGAAAGGGGGAGGGAAAAAAATTCCCCGTAAGTGAATTCCACTCGCAGATTCCGCCGTTACTTCGGGGCCATGTAATTAACCGGTGTTCCGATTTGCGGAAGAGAAGCCTAGTATTCGCGCAGTCGGACCCCGGAAACCGCTGGCGATCGTGGCCGGAATCCAAACGCAATTAGTTACACGCACGCTAGGTTAGGTGCAAGACTGGTGTTCTCCTCTTCTCCTCTCTCGTCCCGTCCCTCTCTTGCTCTTTCCGCTTCTCTTTCTCTCTTATTCCCCCCCTCTCTCTCTCTCTTTCTGTCTTTACACACAGATACAGGCGCTTTTCGTGCGCGAACGCCGATGGAGGCAGAGCGGTGTCCATAGGTGATACGATATTGAGGAACTAGAAACGGATCTTTCTCTCGGGTATCTCGCTTGCCTTAACGGTTTGAGTCCCAGGGGGTATTGAAAAAACCCTGTGGAAGAATCCTAAACAGCGCAAGCGCGCTTCCTCTAAATGAGCGAAAAAAGACCCAAGCAGCGCGATAGAGCTTGTTTTATTTTATATCAAAAAATACAGTTAAAAGGAGCTGTGCGATGTACTTGCTTCGCGCGACTTCGACGATCATCGAACATTCGTCCACGATGTTCAAAATGCGCTGGATTTTCTCGACGTAAAATCTCAACAGCGAGATCGCGCTGCTTGGGACTCAAAGCTCCCATCGCGCTGGATATCGAGCTCTATCCGCAGTTTTAATTTTCGAGCAGTTAAGCAAGACCGAGCTGTGCTTGGTCGAGGGACATCGCGAGAAAAAGGGCCGGGCGTACGGTCACTGACAGGGTAATGACGGACCCTACCCCTTAACGAGCGGCTGGAACCTCTTCCAGACTTCCAAGCCTTATGGGAGAATGACGAATGCTCGTCAAAAAGTGGTAAGGCTACAGGACGATCCGGACGCGGATTTGCGAATGCACCTGACTCCTCTCCCGATTCGTATTTGTTCCCCTTTCTTTTTCCTCCAGCAGGCTCGTTATATCCCGAAACAATTTTCTCAAAGAAATTGCGCCGGGACACGCGATACGTTTATCTTATCTCTTAAGGCATTTGAGCGTAATTTCTACGACGATGGACACGAAAGACATAAGCAGCTCTTTGGAGGCATTATTTCTTTCTTACGCTGGCCCGATTAACGTTCTGCGCCGTTTCCAAGATTCCTGGTTAGCGATAAACCGGGAGATTTAAAATTACGTACCTTGCGCCGTGTAAATACGACCGTGATTTTGTTAAGGATCGTGACTGTCCTTTACGAGCAAAGGTGAAACACGAAATTGGTTTCGGATCGGAACTCCTGCGTAACATAAATAGGCGTTCGCGAGATGATTTAACGGAAAGAACCAATTGGCCAAATTTTTCCGCGGCGACTACGTACGTGAAAAAGGCACGCCAATGTGAAACGTGCAAGGGAGGATCAAGAATTAGATATCATGGGTAGGTGGAATGAAGAGGTGTAAGGCGGAGGATACAATTTTGCAATGACCTTTCTTGCGGTATAATAAATTATGTATTAATTACAAAATAATCCTAGCCTATTTTTACACGCACTCTCCTCTATGTTTTCTCTACCCTCAACCTTTCCACCCCTACTTTCTTGCTGGTTTTTGTACTTCGCTTTCTGAATTTAACCGTTCATCCGTCGCTTTCTAAATCTCGCTGTCTTTACGATTCCCATGCACTGGTGTGACGCTTTCGACAATTCACGACCTTACGACCAAACCTCCTTTACCATTAAGGTTCGTCATCACTTATTGGTAATACATACAAACGATGCATTCAAAAATTTCTAAACTCTTACAAACGTTAGCTCGTAACATTACATTTGCCATTTACACTTGCACCAGTGTTGTACTTGCCTTTGCAGCTAATCGATAGAAGACTAATTTTTAACCAAATAGATCTCCTCGATTTTAAGGAAAAACCTTGACTTAACCGAATGTACCTCGATCCGATTGCGTACTGGTTCGTTCAATCTCATCGGTTTAAACCGCGTCCCCAGACTCACTTCAACGGCAACTCCCGCACTTTGCCACCGTGCAAACTCGCAACTTCACTCGGCGTACGCTAAGTGAATGCATAAATCCCTTACTGTTTATTTCAGTGGTCCACGCACCAGCACAAAACGCAATAACGGAGCGTATTTCTTTGTGCTTTATAGCTCCGAACCGGCGTCTATCGTAAATGGGCTAATAAACAAGCCGGGTCTAATACCGACAAAGACTCGCACGCTTGTGTTCTCCAGTCCGTGCAATTTCGAAGCCGCCCTCACGAAAGCACCGCCGATTCGCCACTTTCCGTGCTTCGTGCAAGCTTCTACTTTCACCTCCGCGTCTGCACCCCCCTTAAAGGGCACCACCCCCACCCCCGTAAGGCGGTCCACGTGCCACTCAGGAAGGTAACTCTGCCGCCAGACCGCATACAACTCGAGAAACCGTGTGATGTACGAGCCGAATTAATAACACCCACCCGGTGGTCGGGCGTGCGTTCACATACATATATGCATGCACGATATACATATGCCGAGCGTTTGCATTTGTGTACGAGCTACGAGGAAATAATATGGAATTAATGAGACGTCGTTCATCGCTCCTCCACGATGGACCTTAATTCGTAAAATCGACTCGAAGCAAGAGCCTCTTACCGATTAAATCATTTAAATATCAAGCTATGGCTCGATAAATAGATTTGCAAAAAGCATAATTTTCAAACCTTAAATTAACTGGCCGAAGTGTATATTTCACGAAGAGTTAAGCAACATTTGAAATACAGCGAAATCTATGGAAACTTCGAGTAGAACGATAAGAAACCGCGAATCAGCGTGTATAACCGAATACCGTATTATAATAACGCAGAGGCGAGAGTTATACGGCCCGCTGTCGCTTTAATGAGCATATTGTTCACGGACGATCGATCCTCTTGAGATCGATCTCAAAGACGAATATTCGAGCAAAGACGCTAGGATGACTCGGCGAGATTGCCACCGATAAGGCTGAGTTATGAGGGTAAATACTGTCGTTAGGATGATCCAAGAGAGCGAGAACCGGTATTATTGTACTTGCTGGAAATCGAGGTAGAGGCAATCGAGAGGCACCTTGGTGTAGCCGGCGTGCTTTGGAGGAAGCAACGTTACGAAAGCTGCGCCGTTAAAAGATTTTATTTAGGTGGATATTGCTTCGGTCAAACAAGGGGATTTATGATGTTAACTAACAAAGGTTTCGTTTCGACTTTGATGCTCCGGAATACGGTTACGGCGTATAACTCCGTTAAGACGTCGAGCGAAAAGCCGAACACAAATAACGTTTTCTTTGCGTATCAGATATTTCTTTTGAGAAAAAGGAAAATTTTAATTACGGCGGGGATATTATTACTCGAAACGTTTACCCTCGTCCCTCCTCTTTGAGCGGAGTTTCCTTACACAAAAGTCTACGATGGTTAAGAATTTACGTCTTTTATAAAAGGCCCGGCCGTTGCACTTGCACGGCCTTAAAATAACGCACCAACAAAGGGATACAATTTCTGTTGGAAACATCGTTAGCGCATCGAGGGGCTTTCATTAAAATCACAATGAGGGCGAATTTCAAAAGGACATTAGACGGTGCGGTATCAATATTACGTATATATCAACAATATCCCATAAGCGGCCCCCGCGTCCATTGTTTCTTTCCCTGACGTTCAATTAAGGGAAATAAAGTGGATCAAAGTTCCCACCAAAAAGTTCCATTTGTTAAGCGGCTTCTATTATCCGGAGCAATCTAGCGGAGAACGCGGCTCACATTTAAAAGCCGCGGTATCGGGCTGTGAAAGAAAAAGTGTCCCGGCGAAAGCGTGACTTAGCACACCCGCCGTTCTTTGTATTCGCCCGACAACCTCGGGAATTAATTTGCGCGGACTCCTAAGTGCCGCGATGAAGATTGAGGGTGTCTGGCTCGAAATTAGTCGTGGCCGCAGAAGTATTTTCGTGCCAAGACGCCCCGTGCTCGGACGAACGCCGGGAGGATCCCACGATCCGCCCTCGAGGGCCGATTTGCATTTTACTCCGAATCGATTCCACATCCAGCGAGTCCCTGTCGATCTCTAAATTACTTACAGGCCCACGTTCCCCGTCCGCACGATTTCCTACGTCGCGCCGCGTCGCCTGGCATCAACCCATTCTTATCCAACGCGCTTTATCCCTTTTGCGCCAGCCAACTCGCTTTTAAATTTACATTCGGTATTATGCTTTGAAATACTCGATGGACGATCGGAAGGAAGTATTTAACGCGTTTACGGGCGGTATGGATTTTATAGAGCGGAAGAAAAAAAAAGGACAAGCGATTTATCTTTTAAACTCATTTTCAATCTAATTATAAATCCAAATTTTAATTGGGCACGAGTGCTCGAGATATCGTATTTTACTAGTTACGTGCAATGCGCGTATATAGCATCTACGTCGAAACAGATTGATTTTCGTACAACATCGTATCGCCGTGAAAATGAATGTTATAGCACCCACGGACCGCGAACGTGTCAAAGACACGTTCCCGATAAACCAGAAATAGAAAAGTTGCCAAAAGTTTATTTGGCGTTGGATCATCGTAAAGTATCCACAAGAAAGGGGATGCGATGTTAAATACCGTGCTCAACGCAGAGTCGTAAAGAGGCGAAGAATTCATATCGCGTCGAAAAATCCCACAAAACGAATGAATAAAGGACTCGTCGATAACCATCAATTTAATATCGCCAACGAAACGGTGTACCTAATCGGCTATTGAATGCCCGCGTATACCGGTCAGCCGGATCAATGGGGACTCGAGCACGCGACGTATGCGGCAGTTTCTGTTGTGGTTTTGCGCGTTAAATTCGAGGGATCCGAGCAATTCGAGTGATTCCCCCGATTCGAGCCCGCGAGGGTGACAGCGTTCTGCACGAGCTTCGTGACACTAAAAACTTATCTCGATGGAACAATACTGGCGGAGCATAAAATTCAAATGGATAGCCCATCGGAAAGGAGTGGGAAGCTCGTGAAATCATATTACGATCACCATGAAGGAAAACATCTACTCCTGACTCGGGGCCACTTCGTGCTTGTTTATCCCGAATATTCCCTGCACGGCATCAGCGGGTGGATACCCACTTCGCGGTATCGTTTCCACCCTCTGCGTCTGCTTTTTCATCATTTCGGCCGAGCGACCAGCTAAAATTGAGGCATGAATCGATAAGCGAGTGGTTAAACCGCAAACCCTGCGCGGCGTTATTTCCATGGGCTCGAAGTTGTTGAAATCTAACGGTGAAAAATGACGGAGACACGAGCACCGCAATTTCCTCGTTATTAACGAGAAAAAAAAAGAAAGAGCGATAAATAAGCGCAGGATATATTCGCGGTACGCGGACGAGCACGATGCTCGAACTCGAAGCGCACGGTTCCGGCCGTCCTTTAGCCGCGAAACTTTTAAGATATTCCATGTAACGAGTACTATATAGAATTTCCGGGAGTCCGAATGAATATTTAGATGTAATTTAGTGGCGTGCCGGCGAAAAATTACGACAACGCGAAAATGCCCCAAGTTTCCGATTTGCACAAATCGTAGAATCCGTACGCGAGAAGTCGATGCCCCCGGCGGTCGGGCGAACTTCGATCAATGCTGCCGATGTTCGCCAACTTGAAAATTCTCAAGTAGCGATAGAGCCGTGGAAGGGAGGAGATGATAGAGCGAGGAGGAAGAAAAGAAGCGATGAAAAAGTAGAGAAGATCGCTGGTGCAGGTGAGGCGGATGAGGGAAGGCTGATTGCGACACACGCCGTGTCATGTGAAAAAGGAAAGTAAGTTCGCTTCTGAAGATGATAAGAGGAATACGATACAGCGAGTGGCAGCTCAATCTGCCTCTCGTTGTACAGTACGATAGATCGATATCATCGGCAGGCATTGCGCCCGTTATCGATCGCGCCGATCGATGAACTTTCATTTTCGTAGCCCGTTCGCTCGATCATCACTCAGTTGCCACGCGAGACTTTGGGTTAAGGCCTGCACGTAGCTCGCCATCAGCCACCTTTCTCAAACATTATCGATCGTGGACCGATAGTACACCGTGGCAAGGATTCTCGATGACTCACTCCTTCGAGAGTAAAAGGCGAGTGGTAACCGCTTTTTCTTTATTTCCACCGTGCAAACGCTACCCTGAAGGCAAAACGATGAGCACGCGCCGGGCTGCTTAAAAATCACAAATCAGGTACTCCCTAAGTAAACGCTATTATCTAGTTTACCTCCGATATTATTATGCATCCTGCGTACACGCGCGTATAAACGTACAGCGTGGCGCATAATAAAGAATTCATGCGCCAATATAATATGCAATTAATGCCACTCGGGCCGCATTATTTATCCTACGAATAATTCAGCCTTGCAAACAGTGAAATACTGATAAGTGTGTGACGCGAGCCTCGATGCCGCGAATTATGCTCGTACAATGGTGGACGCATCCTCGTCGCGAAAAGTGTATACTTACAAACGCCTTTACAAAAATCAGTGTTTCTCGTCTCCAGCCTCGAGGCGCGAAGCTCAACAATCGATCGCTACGAAAATACCAGAGAAATTCCTCGAAAAGCGGGTATAGGATCGGAAAGCATTTTGTCGGATATTAGACGTCACTCCGTTCGGCATTTATTTTTCACCATCCGATACAAACGAGAGTTAATAAATACAGCATCGCAGGAAGGCCGGTATGTACCTAGAAGGGTTTATTTCCTTTTCTCGAGACCTTTCATCCGCGGGCTAGATGTATACGCCTTCCAGATAGAAAATCTCAGATACTAGCGCCGTAAGCTGCCGCGAATCAATCTTCGTCCTCGGCTCTGATATAGGTAACGCTCGTTTCGTTTTCCTTCCCGGCGTCCCCGTGAAATCCAGGGACGATTCCATGCCGTATACGTTGCGTTAAGGGGGATCATTCACGGCACCGTCAGTCCTCGCGCTTACACCCCGAGAGGGGAAACGTGCGTGATCAAAGGAGCACACACCCACTCGGAAACCTAGCCCCGACGCTTTGACCATCCCAGGGAGGCTCGCGCATTCGCGTATGCGCCCTGTCAGCAATAGGTAGATGGATGCATGCATAATTGATATACACGCGGTTGTGTAGTAAACGCCGCGACGCGTATGTGGTATATGCACAGGCAGGCATCCGATGGCCGTGACACGCGGATACATGGATGCGCGCGTATTTCCCCCAAAATTTGAAGGAGATCGGAGGAAGCTCGGGGCCAAACATGACCCCGGGCGCGCGGCTAAAGCTTGGGAATCACGTGCAATAAAACTGATACGGGGACCACTTCATTGCACCCCGGGGCGGGTTGCCTTAAGAACGCTCATAACAAACTGCAAGGCTCCTCTCCTCGTGGAAGCCACTGTATACACACCCCTACGGGAGAATACCCGTCCGCAAACCGCGCCGCCGTTGCCCCGGAATGAATGCTCCCACACACCGATACGTGGGAGCGAGGTCACGCACACCGTGGAACAAAAGGAACAATATCGCGGCACCCGCGGTTTAAGTCTGGCGTCTCTTAAGAGATACTCGAGTTTACAGTTTGCCCAAGAAGGTAATAACACGGAGGATACACTTCGCGGGGCTGCGGTGATTCTTAAAGGCCGAAGCCACGAGGGGACGTGGGAATAAGTGAAAACGGTGTAACTTCGGAATTGCTCGAAAGCTGAGCTCGGGGCGCGGCTCGGGAGGGACGTTCTGTAAGTAGCTGCAATCTGGGTGGCGACTGCGTATGAACCGCGGGGAAATTGAAATAACCTCTGGCTTCGGTCAAAGGAAGCGCCTTTCTCTTGTCGCGCAGTCCCTTTATCGAGTCCGGAGGACAAACAAAAATGCTGTCCTCTGCGCAGCATGGAAATTATGGATGAATGGCGGAGAATCGAGAGTGCGCGGCCGACGATGTTATCAGAACGTACGCAAGAAATTCAATTCCGGCCTGACCATTTTTTTTCGGGTCTTTAATAACGGACCGACTGGCGCGGTGTAGAGTTTTCTATTGAAGATTTTTCATTTACGCGTCCACTATTCGTAGGTAATGCAAACCGTGTATAAATATAATTGCGAGAAGTCTCGTCTATTAATTATAGCTATTTTAAAGAAATTAATCAAAGAGGGAAAGTTAGGGTTTGGTGAAAATACTGTACTCCGCACTTTTGCGTAGATTACTTTAAATTCACTTTCTGAGTAATAGAATAAATCATCCATGAAGATCTAATTTACGGACACGTGAGACTTTTTCAACAAACGAATTCGCATCGAATAAAAATTAAACACGCGCAAAGTGTTGTACTCGATGCACGGACAATATTGATCGGACTTATTTTTTACCAATACTTTACGCATCTTAAGAGTAGTAAAATATTAAAATGTATGCGTTACGCGTTGAAAGTAAAATATTTCTCGGTCTTCATCTTAAGAAGCTTTCAGTTTTACAAAATTCCATAGAAAATATATTTCTGCGTAAAAAAGAAGAGCGGTACGTCAGATTTTTATAGCGCAAAGTCATAAAAGCGTCGTGAAGTAGTAAAAGAAACACTCTCGCATCGAACGACATAGGTTTCCACGTATCACCGAAATGAAATATTTTGGAAATCGAATTCGCGGTAGAATACCATGTTTGCTCATACATGCCTTCTATTAATGCCAAAAACTACTACAATTGCCATAGAAAAAAGTTGAGGGAAAAAACGCGGCAAATATCGACCGAGAATTAGAAACACGGTTTAATACGCAATCGAAAACCATGATTCGGGTCTGGTGTCAGACAAGCAGCATTGTTCTGATAATCCTGCGGAATTAAGGGTCGTATTGTTCATTTGGACATTGCAGCTCTGATTGAGCTTTGTTTGAGCATACGAAAAAATAACCCGTTGTACTGCGCGTATCTCGCTTCGGGATACCATTTCGAATCACAGTTGCATTCTTCCATCGCAGCCATGCAAGATATTTCAGTTTGATCATTTTGCCATCAAAATATCGATAAAGATCTCCTAATAATCATTTCCCTATATTTAGTAGAGGAAACAAATATAATCGAACTTCCATATGTACTTTAATTAAAATTCAAATATCAAATTCAAATATCTTTTTATCCGAACACCGACGAATATAACAGTTTCTTTCATTTTTCTTTTAACCCTATGTTATTAATCCAACGCTACACATGAAACGCTACAGTTAGATACCAAGTGCTGCCGTTTTGATGACCCTGAACTCTTTGCTCCTCTATTAGACGAGCCTGACGTTATGATTATTACCCACGTGACTTTGATGAAGGTAGTCTTTAAGATGACTAGCGCAGTAGCGAGAATTAGACAGGCAATGACCCGAGAGCGTAGCGCGAAAATCGAAATATCACAAATGGATTTCATCTAAGCCGGCAACTGACTTATGAATCTCGACGCGGGGACTCGCGAGTTAACGTGATTTCAACGCGAGATATCCAAGAGGCCAGGCCGTTCATCACACAGACACGAGTTAACCCCGAGAGTTTCCTACTGCGAAAATGTATGAAGTCCTCGGGATCCTCTCTGTACTTCGTAATTTATCATTCCCGGCGCCATCTTGCTAAGCGGTCGTCCGGAGAAAATGGCGCTTTTCCTCTTTTCGCCGCTCTCAAGCTTTTAGCAATGCAACGGCGATACGGAATCACGCTCCCGCTGAGAACGCGAGTGTACGTACAGTGGCGATGATATAAAACCCACGAGATCGTTCTTAATTCTATTCGGAATGCGTACCGTCTATGCAAAGTACGCGGTAGGAAGGGAAACAAACGGAATGGTGCTTGCAGAGGGATAAAATCGCCACTTAATTATGCTTCGGCGAATTAACTAATTATCTTTTCCACCCCCGTCTCCTCCCTCTCGACCGCGGTTATGCCGGCTACCCCCTGTCTTTTACTCCTCCCTTATCCCCCGGCTCCTTCTTTCCACCTTCCTTATTCTTCTCGCTTCAGCATAGCCAGCTGAGTTGAGTGCGTCCGTCTGGTGCAGTTCCTCGGTCGATATTCCTGTCCGCTTTCATCGTAACTATAGCAACGGCAGTTCACGACGAGACCTTCCAAACTCGGCTGGTCCGAATAAAGATTCGTCTTTAATTATAATCTTTGCCCTCTCCTGTCCCACCCCAACGGTTACTGCGTTCGACAAGCGTAATGATCCTCTTTGTGGGACGTGATCGAACGTCGACACCGACTCGACGTGCCGGGGGAGGACTCGATAGGTTTTCGACTCTTCGATTACTCGTCCGCGATTAATCTCGAGTAAGTTGAAAATTAAGAATGCGACGTTCCTCCTTGTATAATTGTATATAAAATTATATAACTTTATATAAACCAAGAGTGTATTTCCAACGTAAAAACAGTCCCCGTGAGACTTTGATACGCGTCTGCATACATGCTTACGGAAACGTCGCAAGATCATACGGGGTGGGACATCCAAGTGTACCGACATTTTCCACGTACCGTTGAATTCGGCATCGTCTCTATTCACGTTATGCACACCACGTACTTGGAATACTCCGACAATGTGTTTACCGTGTCTTTAAATGTGCAAATACGTATTTGTTTACTGCACTTGGGAGAGTTCGGCGATTAAGGTAGGCCATGTTGACTCGCCTAATTGAACCGTTACTGGTTCGCTGATAAGACCCTCGCAGACTCTATTTGAGGATACAATAGTGCCAGAATACTGCGTGCAAAATTATCTGACATTCTGCTATTATAGTCAGCGACCGTACCTCGATCTCGCGACTCAACAAGCAGAGTCGAGTAAGGGATGGGGGGGGGGCGACGGAGGGGGGAGGATCTATGGTAGAATGGTGTATAACCGGGACATAGAAGTTGAGAGGGTGGCAGAAGTACCTACGTAGGAGAGGAGAGGAGCGAGAGAGGTGGTTAGGAAAATGGAGGGTTTACGTTTATCTGCGGCGGAGATCCATAAACTAATTCCATTAAGTTAGGACTTTGGATTAACGAATGACGTGCAACCCCGTATAGGATGATTCCCCGGCAAGAACAGTAATTAGATACCACCCTGTGAGTGGCTTCGGCACGTGAATAGATTCAACCAAGTTCGCTATACCTCGCGTATTGGCCTTACATAAGCCGTATTCAATGATTTTTCCTATAAGGCCTTCATTTACACGTATATGTATCCATGTACATTATCGCACAGCGAAAGTATTTTGACGATACTTTCACTCGGCTAAGCTTCGAGCAAACGTTTCGTACGATATAAACTTACCAGGAGATATTTCAATGAAATTTCGAATAACACGGTATCAATGATTATATCGAGTTGTCTCGAAATGAATACAGCACGAGTTCTATAGGAACAAAAGCTGGTTATAGACGTAGTACGTCAGCTTTCCGCGTTTGTCGTAATAAAGTACGGGGAAATATTTCAAGGAAACACCATTAAGATTCGACTTTAAAGGAACGGAATGCAATTACACGTATTTGAGTGGCGCAGCGTCTTATCCGTCCCCGGGAACAATTGTCATTGACGCGCGCCATAATTATCACGGTCGTCGAACTATTATACGTACAATCCAAGGAATCACGATAAGCCGAGCGCCGGATTTAATTAGCTGAGGATTCAGTCAGCTGGTTCCATCGGAATCCTCCGTTAAAAGTTCTCGACACTTTTAATTTAAATCCGGTTCATATCTGGAACGAGGGGGAAGAAGCCGGCCACCGATGGCAGCCCGAATAACATCATACAAATCGTGTTCCATTAATTAAATTCCTTCCAAGGAGTTTTGCAACGCTGGCCGAATGGGTCACGCGAACCAATATGGTCTGTTCATTAGATCTGAATAGAGGCGACATCGAAAATAGTTTCGTGCTCAATTTGCGCTTAAAGCGCAGCGCGGAATGTCGGGCTCGCGTGATTCGCCGAGGCAATATTGAAAGCCGCATCCACGTTGTAGGTCATGCATCGAGCCGATAAGGGGTCAAACATTTAAGTAATTAATTGCCGTGTCAATCGTTTTCAATCTTGGACGAATGGGAATCGATCGGTGTAATCGATACGAAAAAAATAATATATCGGGAAATATTATTGATCTTACGAGAAATGGATTTACGAGAAAGAAGGGAACATAAATATCTGTGCTGATTTATCGTGCATAGTGCTCCGATCGATAATATTTAATATCTAAATTTCATAAATAGAGATAAACAGATAAATATCGTGATATACAGGTGCGCGAAACTCGACGAGGAGAGAAAATCGAATCAATCCTGGAAAGCTTATTTCAAAATTGTGATACCAAATTCATTGCCGAATGTCGAGAACGCGATAACGTTAATAAATATCCAGTGTTATAGGAAAAATCGATAATGCAGACCGACCAGGGTGAACGGAAATTTAAGAGAGCGCTCAGCCCTTTCCACCCTGATGTTTGTAGAGAAGCACTCTCCACAACGTTAAAACGTTGTCGCGCGAGAAAAGTGTAATAGCACGCACGGCACCCGTTGAAGAATGGTGGATGTAATAAATGCACAGTGCTGAACGAGTGACGGGGCCCTGGCTAAAGTCAAAAGTGTAAAAGCTTGCACTTTCCAGCCGATTTCATCCTTTCGCTTTTATCTACAACGAGAACCTGCATGCACGGTTCGGAGAACATTTTAACTGGAAGCCTCGGGATGTATGTACGTGGTTAGAGCACACGAGTGCGAGGCTTCCAGAGAATAGTGACTTGAATTGAACCCAAATCCGATTTAGATCACAGCCGCCATTGTACTATACCTATAATATCTCTGAAAGCTCTGGACATCGTAATTGGAGCGTGTGTAAGAAACTGAACTGCTTTCTTCCTTTCCTTCCTTCCTCCTCTACTCCCCCCCCCCCCCCCATCGCCGCCCCGCTCCCTTTGATGGGAAATGGTAAAATTAAATGACGGAAAGAAACGGATACGAGAACGGTCTACCCAGGTTATCTGTAAGCCTCGAAACGATTGCATTCACGGCGACAGGTCGTAATATTGGCGGAAATGGTTATTTCGATATATCTAGGGCCGCGTGGGTTTCTACGGAGATACGCCTAACCGATATTACTAAAACGTTGAAATGATAAACGTATTTGTGCGTATCGATGCGGTAGATATTAATTAACATTTCTCTCTGATTGACAGCAGTAAATTCGGCCTGGTCGCGCAAAAGGCGAAAATGAACGGCACGCTAAAGGGTGAAATTGAATAATCTATAGTTTGAACTTTCCACGCGCGATGTAATATTCCGTAACTATTATGCCGTAATCACGAAGCAATTATTTTCGACTGTTAATCGCAAAATGAAGAATAATAACTATAGAATTCCGCTCCTGGCCAGGGGGAATCTGTAAACAGCTAACTTTTGAGGATACCGGTCTCGGCCAGTCTGTACTATTAACGTTCATTAAAGACACGCTCGGAGTAAAGCATTAATTTCTAATTAGAGTCTAATTAATATAGGACACTGGCATTAGCTGCGTATATGCATACGCCTTCGTACCTCACCGAGCGTAACAGTCCTCTGTGGATCTATGTAACTGTCTTCCGTTACGTGTAAACGTAAGCGTTATCATGTTTCACACATCCGCGCGGCAGGTGCCGAGCCTTTTATGAGTCTTCCACTAAAGTTCATGGCTCCGTGCATTACACCGCGTTAAAACATACTTTCCTGCGATAAAAGAAAGACAGCAGCGTGCTTTTGAATCTCGCGTAAATACTAATTACTTTCTCGGGACAGTAACGCGGTCGTGTAACTAGGGTCGGGCATTTTCGCACGGCGGACGGAGAGTGGTGGAGTAAGGGAAGAAAAAAGACGATGACGGAGCTAAAAGCGCTTGCTTCCGTCTTTCATGGGGATATATATATATATATATATATATATATATATATATCTCCAGGGGTAAAAAACTAAAGTCTTGAAACGAGATACATTCTCAGCAGCGGAATTTTTCTAAAGGCGAACCTCCACCGTGGCCGACTCCGGTTCTATTCTCGACCTTTGCCCCCGTTATTGTAACCGGTTGATCAAATATCTATAGGCTGCTCATTGTGACGGCCGTCCTGTTGTATAAATGTGCCGATTTCGTTAGTCGCGCTGCTGGCCCGGCGCCAGAACGATTACACGGTGCGGAAACATAGGAGTTGCAAAAGTTTCCGATTGTGCCATTACCGCTATCTCTCAAGGACAATAGCTTTGGGCATTTTAGGTGGAGAGAGAAACTTGCTTCCTCCAGAAAAACACTGAATCGTGAGACAAGGGAAAAGCAGATAAGTAAGAACTTGCGCGTTGGAAAAATGTTCGCGAGCAGGGTACAGGTAACCAGCGGCCGTGAACGAGGAAATTTATTTGTCGCCTACTTAAGAACAACGGTGCCCCGATGATTTAATTCTTTGCGTCAAGTTTGCGCAAATCTTTTGCAGAAGGATATTCTTGGCGATAACGGGGCGATGCGTAGAGAAACACGGGTATGCAAGGTTGCTAATTCCCTTTCCACCGTTGTCAGCTATTTAACACGATACACGCTGTGTGCATAACGCATAGTATATGACGAAGTGGTTTGCACACCCTCTAACAGGACAGGGAATGGGAGAATCGAGCGTTTAGGTGCTGCAGGGAAATATCAATGGATAAGTTGTACTTTGGTAAGAAAGGCGAGAACGCATCTCATATGCAAAGCAATATTACCATGCGCCAATTGGAAGCGTCGCGCGTTACAAAAATCAGTATACTTCAAAACCTATGTAAATTCAACCTTTGCCAATAATCGTGTAGGTAAGCATCGTAAAAATAACATATGCACGACGGTTATAATCGAGATAAGAAAAAAAAAATAGAACGATCGGCCAACATAAAATATTCCTCGTCTCCAAAGACCAGTCGAGAGTCAACGGATATTAAGCGCGATATCATCGCGATACGCGTGAGATAATAGATAATCAAGGTTTCTCTCACAGATTCCTAGAAAAAAGTAAGAAAAAAACCGTGATGGATCCTTCGTCCCGCCCGTCTTCCAGCGAGGACAGTGCACGAGAATGTTCAGCTTAATTCCCCACCCTTTTTCTTCCTCCGCGATATTCCTGCGGCATGCCTAACATTCCTACCTATATCCACCTATTCCTATTAGGGATGTAAATGCGGTAATTTCGCAAGGTAATTACTAAGGTCGGCTCGAAAGTAATGCCTTTGAACAGAGGCTACCAACGCAGTGCCCGCTGCCCACTGTGTTACCCTGAAATTACCCTATTGGATGGCGCTTCTGCGAGTGCCTCCGCGCTTTCCGAATTAACACTTTAGCCCCGATGGAATTGTCGGATTCTCCAAATCGGGCAAGATTTTTCCTTCCCTTTCGTCTTCTCGCCTTCCAGCGGCCCCGCCGGGACCGAGGGATCGTAAAAGCTTTGCTCAAAAATTCCGAAGGACATCGAATCTGCGGCATATAAACTCTTGGCTAAACTTTGTCGGAAAATTACTTATTTCCTACTTTTCCGCACAAGCGCAGTAAAACTTGGATACTCCCCCCCCCCCTCCCGGTTTATCGAAGTTTTACTGATACGATACGCGAGGGAAGGGAATGTTGCGCAAATTTTGATTTTCCAGTATATCCTCTGACGTATTATACTTCGAATGCGGCACAAATATTTGAGTAACGTTCAATGTTTAAGCATAGCACAGCTCGATACTACCATTCAATCCTCCCGGATGACGTTTGAATCTTTAAGGGCTAGAGTACGAAGCGGGGACAAGCGTTCCTATCGTTTACTTTAATTCGCGAAATTGGATCGAGGAGTGAAACGAGAAGGAAAACACGAGAGATTATGACTCCGTGAGAGGGTCGAGGCGGTGCGCGGAGGTATGACGGAACGAGAGTGCCAGACGGCCAGGAAATCGGTGGAAGGCTCCAAGGAGAATCGATAGTGTCGGCACAGGAGAAACCCGAACGACTGGCGCCCTACCGCCACGAAATTGAGTCCATTATCGCTCTGGCCAGGTACCCTCCAATACCATCGATATTCGTTTAACGCATCGTTTCCCCGCTAGGAGGGTGACAAACAAGGGTCTGGTGAGAAATATAAAATTTAGGAACCGGAGCTACGAGCGAAGAAGACGAAAGAGTTCCTCGAGGAAAGAGGAGGAAGAAGAACGGGCGGAAGTAAGGGAAGACCGAAGGATAACCCTTGGCTGACCTTAGGGAGCATCCCAACCTATCGCCGTTGCACTTCCTTCGTTTTATTAGGGGAATCTTAGGAGATGTTCTGGGAAAACGAAGGGACGTGCTTGCTTGAGTAATACCCGGCGAATTGAGTTACGCCAATCTATTTCGAGCCTTGATTATCGTGATATATTTGTACTCCATGAATACATTCAGCAAATCGATAACGCGAGTATCGGTATTTTTCGCAGAAATTCATTCAAGAGGATTTTAAGCAAGAAAAGTCTAAACTTCTTTGTTCCGTTAAATAGGAAAATATAGTCATGGCCGTGGAGCAGGTAGAGTTATTTTTAAAATCGTCGAGACGAAGCGCCTGATACTGAAAATTGCGCAGTCGACACCTGCACCTTTCAGACTGTATAGCACGCAGCCCGGCTAAGGTTCGTATCCTTCACAGTTCGCGTGTTTCTCGTAAGTTTACGCACCATTTGCCGCCAATCTTCGGAATGAAACTGCCGTCGTTGAATATATTCTCAGCGCGTCCCGCTTCGAAAACGGGATGAGAGAAAAATATAAAAAAGAATAACGACGAGGGAGCCGGGGTAGGAAAATAAGAGGATCTTCTGGCGGATCAAGAATAAGTACGCAGCTAAGTCTGAACACGGCGAGGATCGCGTTTAAAATATCTTAGAATGCAAGAACAATCCTACCTTAGCATCTTGTACAGATATATTACACATTGTATTCCATCCGAGAAGGTAATACTATAAACGGCGATATTACTGCGCAGCAGGTTCGCGAGGCGAGCTGAGCTACAATGCTGCGTGGAAACGAGGTATCAAGTATGTAATAGAATCGCGAGGCTGTAAAGAGACGGTATCGTCCAATCTCGCCCTATCGTGCATCTTTGTCCTTACCAGCTCCCATCCTATGGCGAACGCATGGTCTCGTAATTGCTTCCGGACAACAAATTGGATCCAATACTCAAAGTGTTATACCCCCGTGTAGAGAAAGTAAATTAAATCGCTGGGCAAAAATTTCGCCGATAACCAAGATTGTGAAAAGTGGTAGGAAAAAAAAAGACATGTTTTTTGCAAACGCCCGGAATTCGATCTGCTTTACTGACTTAACGTCACAGTGAGAAAGATGAATGCGCGTACAAGTATGCCATATACTTATAATAACATGAATAGCTATGCTGATAATAACTCGAGAACGATTAAGATATGAATCTATATATTGTACGTATACTTTTATTTACATATTTCCGGACCAAAAATACCTATTCGTAAGAAAGTTCGCGAGGAGAGTAATTAATAGGGCGGTAACGAGCAGAGCTATTATACTCCGGTGTATCTTCACAGAAGACGCACGATGCTACTCCCTATTCTACCATCCTTCACGGCTTTTAAGTCCCGGCACAATCATCGAAGTTTGCTCCTAGTGTTTTATGACGTTGCAGCGCGTCGGCGCTTTAAGGTTTCCGTCAAAGTAACGAGGCATAGAATGACACTACTATCAAAGGTGCGCGAACGAAAGCTCCATGGAAATGAAGCGTCCTTGATTACTCTGCCATCTGACACCATGCATATTCTGTGCGCAACAGCATCGTCCTGTGCAACGCTAAGAGTGCATCTAGCAGCTGTCAAATATGAGCATCCCAGGGCGTTTCAGAAAGAATTACACACATCAATCCTTCTCCCTAAATTCGCAGATTTGCCAAAAATAGTTGTGACAATGAAGATTTTGTAGATACCGAGAGGAAACGTAGTTTTCTCGTTTGGCTTATACACACAAGAGGGAAAGTGTGAAGAAAAAAAAACGATCTAACGCGTATTCGGATATATCATAACCAATATTACAATCTCAGAATGTCTAACACAGATATTGAAACTCATCATAAATTCTTGAGTAATCAATGACAGCGATATAAACCGGGACATTAAGTCAAGACGAGTTATAGAATTGAGGAGTGTAAAGAAATATTTCGAAAGCGGCACGAAGGGAAGAACGATTCCTCTTTAAGCTCGCGGAGCGATTCGGTCGGAAATGTTTTTGCAAATCATCATTAGGTTTACGATCTTGCTTGCAGATTTACATGAACCGCTCTGTAATAGGTCGTGGAAGAAGGTGACGATAAATTTCATATTCTAGTGCAAGTAGATTCACGGACCGTCTCGCCTCGGAATAGCCCTGTAATTTAATGCGCGTTTTGCGAGGCGTCTGTTTATACACTTCCCAGGACATGTCCGTGCAGCCAATCATATTTTCACGAGGGGAAGGTAAGTGCGCCTCATTACCGTACTTCTTCGGTCATTTGCTCGCTCCTGATCCAACTTCTTTTTCATCGAGTTTTACGTAACGCGACCCGATGTATTCGCGACGCCCGATGGCCACGATTTATGGACTATACATAACACCTGCAGATGCACTTACTCGCGTATTGTGTCGGTTATAACGACGATCTCTCTTAACCTTTGAGCCATTTCTACCGTTCCTACGCCCCCCACAAAGACTTATTGTAAGCTGATTGTAGCGCACTTCCGGCGTGCATTTACGTAACATCTCGGCTTGCGTAACATTCGTATAAGATTAAATACCACGAGCAACGATTTTAAAGATATCAGTGCGATATTACTGTTTCCCTTTTTTAAGTCGACCGGTAACTAAAACACAGGCAGTGCCATGAATATAAGATCGACGCGCTCGGTGAATACAAATTAGTAACGTAAATGCATTCAAATAACGAACATTGGGAGCACGTGGAGTACGGTTACAAATTTTAAGTATTCCCATTATTATTTATGCTACAACGGGAAACATGTACTATTGTTTTTCACGGCAATTACCAGATATTCTTACTTTTTTTCCGAGTAAAAGATCAATTTTCCTCTTGGATAGCCAATATTTAAGCACGAGTAATATTGATTTTGCGGGGAAAAATAAAACAAGAAAACCACGTGTACTCGTACTCGGTTAACCGCACGAGTATGTAAACATTTCTGCAGGATTGCACATATATGACGGACGTGGCGAAGAATATTTCGATTAAAACCACTACTAGTTTTTCACATTAAATTCACCCTTTCGCAAAACAAATCCACCCTTTTGCAAATGGGATTCACCTTGGTTGCAAAACAAATTCAACCGCTTGCGCTGGAATTCCATTGGCAAACGGGTGAATATCTTTTGCAAAAGAACGAAGTCCATTTGCAAAAGGGTGCATTTAATGGCTGGATGCTCCAGGTACGGAATACATTATGTCACTTACCTTTAATCGCAGATCGCTGACTGTCCACACCCTGCTGGCGTAATCGTTGGAGGCGCCGAGAATCAGGGTCCCGGTTGAATCAAAGTCCACCGACATAACTCCAGCGTTGCTGCCCACCAGGATGCCTTTGCTCTCAGAAGCACCTGCAATCAAATTCTTACACTTAGCGCGGATCAAGCCGAGCTGGTTTTGCGGCCGGCGCTCCCATTGCCACCGGCTTTTTTGCCCTCGCTATCCGACCACTTTTGTCTACGCCCTTTCGTGCCTCTTCTACGCGCCGTTGTGCCCTTACCACGGTTAGTTAAATTTACGCTCCCTGAGTTTAATTGGCAATTGCGGCAGGCGAGGTATACGTTGACGAGCGTGGAGGCAAGGAAGGGGGAGAGAAGGAAAATTAGAAATACAAAAGCGTGGACAGGAGTACGGCGAACTGGGAAATGGTGCAGGAGGATCCACACAAAATAGCGGGCTTGAATTGGCGAAGATAAGAAGGGATATTTCGTGCCAGTTGCAGCTCTACGAGAGAATTATATTCGCGCATCGTATAGGACGTGCGATCGTATTGCAACAGCAGGGCAAATGTCCCCTACTGGCACACCGGCTTTTAATAAGCCACGGTACGCCTCGCCTCAGAACCCGGGGATCACGTGAAGTAACCTGTTGATTCGTTAACATACTTCATTAAGCGAGTGGATCTAAACCCTCGCGCAGAAATAACGCGACGAAGATTGCTCGCGCATTATCAAAACACGTCCCTCCCCGATCGCTATTCGCGGTGGGATTCGCTGGATGAATTCGTCACGAGGTTTATAAGGTAAATTTTCTGATTTATAAAAACCTCGCATATTACTAATTATATAACGATCGAACGTGTAAATCGTTAATAATATATTTCGAGATTTAATAAGAAACGTTGTCTTGTCGATTCAAATTGTTGATAATTACACACCGAGTTCTAGCTGAATAACATAGTAATAGCAGATGTACAATCCTAACATATTGGCTTTTACACATAAACTGAAGTGTATTTGCTTTTGGTACTTAAGAGTTTTTTTAAATCTCGACGCGAGAATTAGAATTAGAATTATATTCAATATCGCGTGCAGTGTGACGTGTATAGAGGCTAAGATATTTTGCGCTTCCAGGGGTACGCGTGGCCGTGCAAAGTACGTGAGTTGTAACACGCATAAAGTGAAATATAGTTCAGGAGTACCATTAGTGAGATGAAATGTCTGCGGATTCCAGACAAATCGAGATGAAAAGGAGCGTACGTGTATGAGAAGTGGCACTAACGTAAGAAACTTTGATATTCGTTTAATTTGCTTGTTAAATTCGCAACGTTGAACACATTAACATCGCGTTAAAATATCAATCCGTAATGTATGATACTAAATCAAACCTAGATGCTTTAAAAAAAACCCAGTACCATACGTACACTTGTATACGCACATATAAAAATCCAAGTATTATGCGCCATACCCCAGCCATAGTGTTTCTAAAGAAAATTTCAGATTCTAGGAATTACGACGCTGTACATTATTCAAATTAATGCCATTAATTCTCGGAATAGGCTGTTATACTTATTACTATCAGACATGCCGCTTCGAGTGAATTTCTAATGATTTATTCAACCGTGAACATAACACGTGAAAATATTCGGGCGCGATAAATGGGATTCTAACCCAGGTCTGTAATAACACCAATTCTATACATTACTCCGTCTTATTCCACAATGTATTATACGCGTTAATTTCTTTAATTTTCTACATCAATTACTAAGACTATTTAGACTAAGGCTTGCCATTTCAAATAAATCCTTGATTACCTAATTGACATCGAACCTAAGGGATGGAACACGATAGATCGGATCAAAATCCGGATTTGCCGAAGTAAATCCGAGGTCGCGTCCACAGCACCATCGTGGGCTTAATGGAAAGAAGTTTCCACCTGGCTCATGTTCCAGGAGACCGGGCAAATACGTAGCGCTAGCTCTGCGGCTTCTGACTTGAACGAGAGTCGCGCTATAATTTACGCGCACGACCGCGCCTCGCCGTGAATTTGAATAATAACAAGACCACTAAATAAATTACAGACGTAGAGAGCTCGGTGGTAGCACGCGATACTCGCATCGAATGTCTTGTATACGGTTCGAAGTGTCGTTTACCCGCGCGAATTCCAGGAGTAGTCACGCGGATAGGGGCGAAGACCGCGAAAGGACCTACACGGAGCACGATCCGGGAGGATAACCTTAAGATTAAAATTGCGCTTGATTAATTACCTTTCATGACGTTCCAAAGCTTGACCTTTCTATCGGCACCGCCGGTAGCCAGGATCCTGTCGTCGGGTGACCATTTCACCGCGTAGACTTCACCATCGTGAGCATTCTGGAAGGATTATAGATGCTTGACGTTTAGGTTTCCAACATTTTTTAGATTTAGATTTCAAATTCGACGTGTGCGTATTATGGTATTGTACAGTCGCGTCTACTGAGAGGTGAACCTTTCGCGAAATAATGAAGGAGATGACGCAAAAGTCATCGCAGTTTTGTTCGAATCTGGTACTCGAAATATGCCGGAAGTGATGATTAAACCGCCGACTGCTTCACGAGGAAATGCATTGCGTGGTAAGCATTAATATTTGCATGCACTGCGAATTCGTAATGGTGGTTATATCTAAGAAATCGAATCCTTTCAAGTGCAACGCAATTTCTGAATTACGTGAGTCTTATTGAAATTTGTATTGGTTAATTGACAGTTAGTCGATCGCGTGATTCTATAGACGTTCAACGACTGTACTTCCTCAGACTTCCGTCTCTGCCTCGCATTCGTGAAAAATTGTTAATACATTTTCAACGCGGCGAAATAATAAAGTAAATATAATGTATTGATCTTTAATACTAGTTCAACATATCTGTGAATTATATTAATCGTATAAGATAGAAAATTTTCAATGAAACATTACGTCACTATGTATCTAAATAATTTAAATGGATTTTCTGTATTATACGATTTTACGAGATGCTGATAATAGCATTTTGAAATCAATACTAAATATCGAAATGACGATAAGATCAGAATAATGATTAACAAAATTATACCGCTATACATTTGCATACCAATTGAATATACCATACATTAAACATGCTTGTTATGATGCATTATGCCTCGCGATTTGATTAAAAATCAAGTGTTGGTATCATATATAAACTACACTGTTTAAATTCAACACACAGTTTAATTATTTCATTACAGAAAAAAACAAAATCCCATGCCAAAGAAAAGAAACAATACACCTTCAACGATCAAGAGCACAATGATATCAACATTCGGTTCATCAATTACAAAAATATAATAGAAAAAGCACATTAGCATCATTTCGTCCAAAACATATTTATATTCTTTTATGCTAAAAAAAATCATGCTTGTAAATTCACAAGAGATGGTCGTATGAAAAAATGCCTAGACATTAAACGTGGTATCGCTTATTTTAGATGGAAAAGTATTTTTGCGTGGTATTACATAGTACGGATTGTAAATAATATATTTCTCTTAAATGTATCAAACTAAAATTTAATAGAATTTAGAAGCTGTTACCTTTCAAAATTGCAACAGGAACGTCTTGTACAATATAATGTGTACTAACATACTCGTATTAATAATGTGTATAAATAAAAGTATAAATTTTTTAAGTAGCAGTAGCTACGTGACATTACCCAGTAACAATAGCTGCATTAAATAACATATTGCATTATACCAACACAGTGTTAGAATTATCTCAACTTAACTTAATAAATATACCAAACCACATACTAATATTATGGTACCATATAATGGCAATGCTCATAAATTATGTGTAAAATCAAAATATTGAATAAGAACTAAATATAGCTTTCTATTTATATTATTTTTCTGTTTCTTATGTGTAAGAAATGTATATAGTAAAAACTAAACCGACCTTTTAGGGACGTAATATTTTCTTCTTATCAAACATCTACAATATCTATAATAGTCACTCCCAGGTCTATAACTATTATGTACGAACACTGGTAAGTTTTGAAACATAATAAGCACAGAAAAATATATTCATACACTACGCGTATACAAAATATTTATCGGTATAAAAATAATCTGTCTTCAATTTTACTTTTTATACGCTTCTTGCTGTACTACTTAGCCTGAGCATGGATACTTGTATTTAAACAATATAGCTAACAACATTCTGTAATACTGAATACATATCTGTATGATGACTAAGAATTTTAGATGTATAAGCTTGTAAATATTTCAAAACTGGTATTAAAACTGATATAGAAGCAAGCACTACAAAGTGCGTGCCATGCATAATTTTTATACTGTACCAAACATCTAGCTTTCTACATAATGCACGTAATCGTGTACCAAAAAGTTAGTTCTTTGTATAATCTCTTTTCTACATCTTTGACTTTTTGTATATTATTTGATAATATTTTCTGCTGAAAATATTTAGATACTCTATCCACAATTAATGATCAAGTTAATCTTTTCCTTATCTTACGTCAAATTTAGACAGGATATCTTAATATTTTCAACAAACTGACTAACACTATAATAGAGGAAAGAATACCCAATTAGTTGGAAACACGTGACAATAAATTAACCATCTGATACAACATAAATTTTTTTGATACGCGAAGATGAATCTATATCAAATATTTCTATTACTCTGTCATACAAGACATGCAATTTGAGTAGACACAAATAAACCAACTGCCAATCCACGTCTTCATCAAAATGCTCACAATACTGTAAAGAGGAAATTTTAAATTCAAGTCAACGTACAAATGTGACAGACACTTTTGTTGGTACAGCGGTAGGCAGACCAGCGATTCCTTCTTTTAAACTTGACCGGTCTGGGCTAACAGGTCGTGTGTCTCGTGCAGCATCCTCCAATTCCTTCTGCACCTTTGCTTGTCTCTTTCTGAAATATGATAGTAATAAGTGTAAGGATTTTCAGAATAACAAAACGTAATTTAATCGGATCTGAGATAATATTCTTAAATGTAAATACCAAAGCATCTGTATATTCTTGCTGTCATACACCATTTTTCTTACGATTTGACCTAAATTAAAACGTTGTTATATTTCATGCAAATTGGCTAACTAGCTAAATAAGTGCTTAACAATTTTAAACATTAATATTATAATAACCTCCTGGCTTTCCTGCCACAATATATACATTGATTTTATACTACAGAATGTAATTCTAGACAAATGTATATATTTCCTTGAAAGAAGATTTTAGTATTTTCAATTAATATGGATAACATAATATGACAAACATAGATTATCTATAATCTACTAAATAGTTAAAGAAACAATGAATAAAAATAAGTACAATGATACTACTACATCTAGGATTGATAATCACCTTAAACTTTTCAAGTTTGTTTTTGGCATTAATCAATTTATGCTGTACTTGTTTCTTTCATATTTTGCTTTTCACATTTTGTGAATAGCCACATAACAGGTACTTATATTTAATATAAAACAGTATTGTCAAGTACCATAAATGTTATGTACAAACATATAGTATAAAATTGTATGTACAAAATACAATAAATATTAACTTACAGATAAAGTATGTAAGTATAAATAGCGCGCAAATATTTGACGCGCATAAAGAACCAATTTTATTTAGCTACCAGCCCAAAGCTATTTGGCATTAAGCATAAAGGTTTGTCACTTCATTTTATTAAACTTACCCAAATTTTGATATGGTATGCATCAAAAAGGCTGTCGGACTGGTAAAACTCTCACTGAAACGAAAATGTCAAGCAGTGTGAAGTGCTAGTGTAAAAAACCCTAGAGCAACTGAATGTCGTGTATTATCTGTGGAAAGCATAAATTTTATAAACACTCTACAGAGCTTAAAATTTTGTGATTTAGAAGTGTATGCGACTATTAATAAAAACACTTTACATGCTTCAAACATTGCATGACAGTGCCAATATAGTACATTTAAAATAGCCAGATGCAAGAAAAGTCTCGAAAAATATTTCGTTTCTATATGAATAATGTGAACTAGATTCCAAAAATTGAATTGACATTGCTTAACGATATTACGCTATTAACACAGTGGAGTAATGAAGATTAGTAAATGCTGCACAATTTTATCCGTCGTTGCCATATGAAATTTTCTTTTGATATGTAATCCTAAAGTATAACATTTTCTGTTATAGCGATATGATAATATTTAAATGACTAACGCATCTACAAGCAAATTGTTGGTATAAACATCTGTGAATAAACACTTGAAGTACTATGTACTCACTGAGACTGCTCTGGATACATACCTTATCTTAAAAATGTTTGTTTTGATACAAATATTAATAGCAAATAGTAAACAAACTTGAAAAGGCCTATGAATTATATTTTAAGGTCGGCCTATCAAAAGGTGGGAACATGCCAAAATAGATAATGAAATAAAACGTATAAAGACTTGTAACAAAAAGAAAAGCAGTGAGTTTTGAAAAGGTCCAAGAATAGTGATTGACAAGCAATATTTTACATAGTTAATTTCAGAAAAGATTAAATAAGTAATAAATCATTGGCAATAATGAGGAAATATATGCAATCATAGTTAGTAACAGAACATGCAAAACATTATAAAATAAAAGAAGCAACATCTATTAGAAGGATCCAAAGGCGTGAGACTTTGTACATATAAGAAAACAAAGAATTAAATCATAATCTTATAGATAGGTGTAAGCAAAGACTGGATAAAACATATATAAGACTTAAACAATATAATAAAATACATTTGATTTAAGGTAAAATTTAAAAAGCCAGTATAATTCTGTGCTTTGATAGACTTTATAATGCAAGTAAAAACTAAATACATTAATATTTCATGCATGAAAAGCAATAACAATGATCTATAAACTATTCTATAACCCAGTGGCATAAAGCCTTTGTTACAGTGCTATAGTAACACGAGTTACCAATAAAAAAAACTACTTAAATAGTACCACTATGTATGACTCTCGCAGAGTAATTCACATTTTATAATAATTCTCACCTTATCGTTGATGAAATATGGTAAATATTAAGAACAACTATAATTAATTTTACTTACTTTAGAAAATTGTCATTCTCTTCGTTCATTTTCTCTGCGTCTCTAGCTTTGTATTTAATCAAGCGTTCTACTAATTGACGATTTTCTTCCTGCAAATCGTTTAGTATATTATGATTAAAATCAAAATTTATAAGTTTGATTGTATTGTAAATTTAATAATACTTAATACGATATCTAATGTGTATATATTACCTGTGCCTTTCTAAGTTTTTCCTCTAACGATGCAAAAGCAAGTTGCAAAGCTTGATGTTCATCTTTAAGCATCTGATTAATACTTTCCAATTCCCTTTCTCTGTTGATGCATTTAGTTATTTCTAAACGTAAACTGCTTATAATTTCCATACTTTCCGCAAGGCTGTAAGTAACAAAATAAAATTAGCGAAGTATGTACAAAATCGTGCATATTGTATTGTAGCAGTGTATAAGGACACTGCTATTTTATATCATATCAATTGTCTATTAAGAATACATGTGCTCAATAATATTATGAATTATACCTAGTTTCTTTTGCTTGGAGCTCTTTCATCATTTCTTGCAATTTATTGTTAAGATCAACTATCTGCTGTGTATGCTCGCCTTTCCTTTTATGCAACATTGCCAGCTCCTCAACTTGTTTAAAAAGCCTAGCTTCAAGATCCGCATTTGCGCCTGTTCCAGTAGTTCCTCCAGCAACTTCGCGACGTAATGTTTCATTCGCTATTGTCAATTGTATGTTTTCCCCGCGCAGTGTATTAGCACTTTCGAATAACCGGTTATCTATGAAAGGAATAAACATTAGTACACCTTATTTTAATAAGGAAATTTATTTAACCGTCTTTTTGTTTCTAACAATGCAGAGCTGAGTGCTACCGATTATAAGATTGCATTCAATTTCTTATTTTACATTAGAAATTGTGCTGATGATACAACTCATATAAATAAAAAAGGAATTGACTTTTACATCAAAACGTTTTAAAAAGCATTAAAGGTAAAAATCATTTCCTAAGAACATTGAGATATGCAATGCAGTACACGTTTAACATATGATACAGACACCATCTGCATGAAAAATATAGACAACATTGCAGTGTTTACATTTTACTGCAGTACGAATCGTACATCAATTTCGTATAAAAATAAATTCCATTTTTATGCAGACGATAGTCAAGATAGAATAGTGCAAAGAGAAGTATAAGAATCTAAGCGTAAGAAATAGATTCTTACGTAAACTGATGAGATCCGAAAAGCAGTATGTTTGTGATCTATTTCTTTCGCGAAGCTGTGATATTAGATCCTTTCTCCAGTTGTTATTTTCTCTTGAAAGAGGTGACATGCCTGCTTCACTGCCTGCCATTCTTGCTAATTGATTTTAACTTGTTATAGGTACTGTTAAGATCCAATTGTCTATTTATTAATATTTTGCCAAATACATTTCCCAATAAAAATGAAAAATATTCTGGCAACCTTCACTTCATAACGCACGTTATACTTTCACGGAATGTCAGATTTCCTTGTGCAAAGTTAAAATCAAATATTAATTTCTAATGACGTTTGAAAACCTCATAACAATCACATGACATTTCAGTTTTACCGTGAATATTTTTAGTTATGAAAATATCTATCCTAACCTAAACATACCAAACACTACACTTCTATCCTGAAATTATCAGCAGGTCGAGTAGTCAACATGTTCGTTTTAACGTATATCGATGTTTACCAAGTAACCAATTCGGTTACGCTGATAACAGTGTATTGGATACGTTCGTTTCAAATTTTGTCTTCAAGATATCACTACACATTCTGTTTAACATATAATATTGCACATATAAATTAACGTTATGCATGAATTATTTAAATTCATATCGATATACGACACGCCTGCGTGCAAACTGTATTACAGACGATGAGGCAGATTTCTACCCCAAATTTGTATTCATCAAATTTCACACAGGTTTGGGTAAAAACGGTTTTGAAGCATTTATAATTTTATTCTAGTTAAGATACGTTGCGATCAATACAAGATATTTTACTCATAATTATTTCCCTATCGTACCGTATATTTATAATTTTACCAACATGTTTGCATGCTGCACTCTCTTTTTGGATATAGTAAGTACAGAATTACACATTTATCATCCTTAGGTATTAGGAATTTGACATATTTGCAAGTGATGGGATTCGTATTTGGTGAAGATGAAATCGTACGTATAAGCCGATATCTCATTTCTTCTGGATAAAGTATAGCCACGTAAATAACTTTCATAATTAAAATTCTCGATACAATTTAATGAGCTTCAAACTACAAATTATTCCATTTGAGAATAAAGTTACATTTACATCCATCTAGATTGCAATCGTTTAAAATAATTTGAAATGAAACATCAAAAACCTGAATACCAAGCCTGTGAGATAAGAAGATTGAATAAATTTAATACGAGTTTATGTAATGCAACAAACAGGTTCCTATCCTTATTTTATTATTGAAAGTCATATAACAGCGTAGCCTATGCAAAGCTGTACATTATGTGCTGTCTTCATATATAGATATTATTAGATAACTCAACAATTAGGAAAAACGTAACGGTCGAAATAAATCTATCCACATGCAAAAGGCGTAGATCAAGTTCTTGCCTTACCACTTCAAGAGATGTTCGTAAAGCGAGGAAGAAGTCAAAAAATCTTTCATCTCGAAAGGACAAGATTTTCGTTCCCGGTATATATGGACCTATGCAATATGTATTTTATTCAATACTCAATACGGATGTTCGTATGAACCAAGGCACAGCCGCGGCAATGGTACACATTAAACACAAAATACCAAAACATAAAAAATCTTTAGAGATACGTTTGGTAATTCTGATTATATTAGATAGCACGTGGATTAATAACGCTTCACGCCAATCTAGAAACAGATCGAGCTAAAGTCGAATATATCGATAAGTGGACGAAATCTGGGTGAGACTAAATGTGCTTTAAACAATATATTAAAGATAAATCAAATGTAATTCAGTTTTATGAAATACGTATCGTTTTAGCGAGAAAATAGTAATATTGAAAGGCTACAACCACAAGCATCTGAAGTATCTAAAGGAAGAAGCAACGTTTAGTGCTCTAGGAACGCATACAATGCGGGAACGTTGGGGTCGGGGACGAATAATACTGGTGTTATCAGTTTTTGGACAATGTCAAGATCTCGAAGATATTTTTGAGGGCCTTTCGTACTTACGCTAGCAATAAATGCAACAAGATATTGCAGCTTGTCTCCATTATATCGAAATAAAGTTTTAACATTAATCTCCAACTAAATATGCTACCGAAAAATTAATATTTTCAGAGTATTAAATTTGCGATACAATTAAGAAAATTCGTGGGAAAATAGTAATACGTGGAAGCTATCGGGGGTCTAATGCTGGTGCGCAGCGACCACTTATTCCGGGAATACTTGTCCGTACATTGGAAATCATTAATTTGTTCCTTGACCCCTGCACGGAAGCAAGCAGAAACTGGAATACGACCGTGGAGGTGCCAGGCGGCAGCGATCGGCTATACCTGATTTATCGACTTTACGATAGACATGCGCGCGATTTACGAACTGTGCAAAAATTTACAATCAAGTCAGTATAATGCATGGTCAGGATAATTCGTAAAAGAATGGGCAGCACTGAAAAGACACAAATAAGTACATGTAAAGTTACGTTTTCTGTAATTAATTAAATAAATAAATAATGAAATAATAAATAGGCTTATAATTGGCAGTAATTAATTTGATAATAATAGGATAGATCCTTGATTTATGCGAAGAGTTAACTCGTTGGCTTGAAACAACATCTAGGTCTTTACAATGACTTGAGAGAATGTTTTGCAGACATCGAAAACCGCTTTGCCGACCGTTTTGCAGGTCGCATGGAAAAAGAGCCGAATTCGAGAAGTAGCAAGTACGATCTTCTTTCTGATAGATCAAATCGACCGACGCACATTCGATCGTAAATTAATTTGCGAGAGATGGAGAAATGTACGCACGTGCACCGCGAGCGTGGAAAAAATAAGGATTCGCGATGGTACGGCGAGTAAAAGTCGGTGAAATATGAATCGTCGGGTAATGTACGAACATTGACCCGGCGCAAGGCGACTGTTAACAAAACGAAATTATTCGATTTCGGACGAGCTCGGAGATTGGCCCCGTCGCTCGCCCTCCAGAGGTTATATAAGGCAGCGCGAACAGGCAGAAATCATTCTTCGTAGTCCCAGCGAAGGATCAACATCCTCTTTTTTATTATTTATCGTATTTTTTTTGTGTGTCTCCCCCCTCTCCTACCCCCTTCTGCTGTTTTCACCCACTTTTATCGATTTTAATACTAACCGACATATCGATAACCTGCTTCTCGCTTTACTAGCTTTCAGCTTCGGTACCGAAGAGAGAAGAGAGAAGACGGAAGAGACAAGAATCAAGAACGAAGAGCGAACTAGTATTAAATCCTTAGCATTAACCATACATTAAGATGTATGCGTGGACGGATGTGTGGATCTAGTTTAAGGCGTGCTATGCGAGGTTTCAAACGTAAGCAGTACAATTCTCTTCAACTTTCGAGTCTCGTTCGTCTTGCGCTCCATTGGTCGGAGCATAGAGTCCCGAATTCTTCCAGGGGCCCAGGGTTGATCTTGCGGTGCGCTCACGGATCTCCGACGGTTTTGGGAGGTCATGTTCAGGGGAGTGGCGTCGCAGGGTTGGCTCAGTCGCGCCTGACCAAGCGTGCGCTTCGCCTGGTTTACCACTCTCAGCCGTGGCCTCCCTCGGTCGCCGTTCGTCGAGGACCGCGAGTACCCGTGAGAACTCCTGGTGCTCGCGGTAAGAATTCACCGCGTCGCGATTTTCTCCTTTCGTCTCTTTTCTCACCCCCTTTTCATACTTTTGGCACTGCTTACGCGTTGGAAAGCTGGATGAACGTCAGAATGGATCGAATGTGTAGCGTATACTCGTAAGACGGAATGAGTGGCTTTAGTTTGGTTAAGGAACGAGTGCGTGCGTGGAATGATGAGGTGGGTGCGGGGTCTCTGGTCGCGGCAACCTCCACGTGGTGAGACCCGGGAAATCGGTATTTCTCGCGATCGAAGCGTGTTCTCGAGATCGCGAGGAATAGTGAGCTAATAGCTGCAAAACTTTGTAAAATGTACTCGGACGTATTTGTTAAATACGAACATTGTATATAGAGTTGGTAATTACCGAGTATTAAATTCAGAGCTTCTCAAAAAACGCGGTTGTATCTTCTTAATCCTTGGTACCCAAATACGATTTGATTTCACCTTCCCCTAAATTGAATTACTTTAGAAAAAAGTCTCTCTGCTTTAAAAATCACTTCCAACATTTAAGCAGGAACAATGTATTCGAAATAAATCTCTTTGATGGACATATTGCAAGTACCCCGGAAAAAAACAAAAATATTTGCGGTAAACACATCTCTAATACCAACGGTCGAACTTTACCTAGCAATAAATCCAAAGTTCCTCCGAATACGCGACTCTTCCCGGAAACTTCTCTACTCGAATGTTATCCAAAAAAATGTATACAAAGCCAAGTTTCGTTTATTTTATACGATGAGCCGTGATTTATGTAACGTATGCACGCTACCGCAGGCTCTTTCTTGCGTTGCCTTTGCGTACCTTGGTAGCTCGATGCAATTTAATTCCCAAACGTACCGCTTTAAAACATAGAGGGCATAACGAGATGGCTGATTTTTTACACGATCGGTATTTCAGCACACGAGATGCTAAGTCGCATAAGATGTTAGATCTATTCTATACCTTGTCCGTGCCTTCGTTTTAATTTATTTCGCATCTTACGCTTTACTGGATGTTTATTAATACAGAATTACATGATTTATTATAACATTAATTTCGCAAACCTCATACTGCTTTAGTACACCGAATTGTTTTTTTTGATTAAGACGTTCAAGAAAAACCGGCATTAGAGCTCGTTGCGCACCATTCCGCCGATAAAGTCTTTAAAATATCGCGCGAACCGATAGGAAGAAAATATTTGAACGACAGACACCAACGATGCGACGAACGATAACATTTTCGTCGATAATCGCACACTTTCGAGGAGCACCCCCGCCTCAGAAAGGAAGTCAATAAGGCGCAAATAGTTAATCTGGAAACTGTTATCAGCGAAGCGAAGTATTAACAAACGTTTTCACCCTTAGCCGACAGGCCACAAATTTTCCGTTCAAACTCCAACTTTTCATAATTTCCTTCACGTTCGTTGGTAATGTCGTTGCGTACATTTTGTAACAAAAAAAAAACCGAATATATCAACAAGATATAATAGCGCGCATAAAAAGCAGCGGTACGTGGGTGCGATAGATCGAGAAATGACGTCGTTCGCAAGGCAGGGAGGAGCGGCGGACCGAGTGCCCGTCGGCCAAAGCGTTAAAGCGCAAAAGGTTGCACGCGTAGCGGCGCCACGCCCGCCCCACCATGCACGGCGATGGCGTCGCGAGCTCGTCGGCTGGAGGGGGCGGAGGAGCGGCTGTTAGTCGGCGCAGCCGCTCGCCGCGTTTTATGCAACCAGTCTTGCTTCGGAGCGAGCGAATCTACTCCCCCAGCCTTTGACAGACGGGGAAGCGTGTGCAGTGCAATCGGTGTCTGTCCGGCCGCCTCTCGCGGATCGGTCCCTGTCGGCCCGAAGGCTCGCGTATCTCGAGGAGGCGTCCGAACGGTCTCTCGGTGTATAGAACCGCGATAAGAGCGGCGAGAGCGCCGAAACTTCGTTGCCCTGTCACAGATCCCTGCCTCTCGTGGGCGCCGACTTTGCCGGTTAGAGCGGCCCCGAGGCGAAAAGGAAGGCGGTGTCGGTCGTCTACACGGCACCGTTCCCCCCCCGCGCTCGAACACGTTCACGTACGGTCCACGATCGAAACCTTGGTCGCACGGTCTAGGCTCGTGTCTACCGATCGAGTGCCAGTGCGACGACGGGCGGGCGTGCTAACACGGGTGCATTAATCCACGACTGTGTGTACGTGTGTGTACGTGCGTGACGTGTGCGTAGAAGACGGCGAGCTCGGAGCGGCACGGGGAGAGAGAGAGACGGAGCCGTACGTAGAGGGAGAAACGAGGCGGCCGTGAATAAGCGATACGTGGCTGCGTTCACGCCGCCGCGTATTATTCGCACGGCACGACCACGAGATACGACGACGACGACGAAGACGACGTCGTCGGCCGAGACCACGGGAGGAGAGAGGCGGGTAACCGCACGCGCTACGAATTGTTACGAATTTACGTAGCTGCGTCGCGCCTCCCCGGGGCGTGCGAGGTTCTCGCTCGGTCGACTTCCTCGACCTCTTCGTCGTCACTATGGCGGACGACGAGGTTCTCTTCGACGATGTTTACGAGCTCTGCGAGATTATCGGCAAGTGAGTAACGAGAACGGGAACAGGGGAGAGAGTGAGAGAGGGAGTGCGAGGGAGAGAGCGGGAGTGTAATGGGAAGAGAAAGAGGGGGCGAGAAAGGTGGAAAGAGGGAGAAAGAGTGTGCGAGAATGAGAGAGAGGGAGAATGAGAGAGTGAGAGAGGGAGAGAGACGGAAAGAAAGGGTGGTTCGTGAGAGTGAGCGGGTAGGATCGCGCGGAAAGAACGGGAGCAGCGTGTGCGCACGCGTCTATGTGGGTGTGCGTGAGAGAGAGGGAACGAGGGAGACGCGAGAGAAGGAAAGTTGGTGGGGATGCGCGGTTGCAAGTAAGAGTCGTGTGCTTGCACTCCGAGCTGTGTGCGTGCGCACGAGGATGTGTGCGTGCGTACATGCACCTTTTACACCATCGTACGTGTCGTGCATGCACGATGTGTATGTGTCCGACAGCTATGTGACTTCCAAAGGGACGTAAAGATACAGGAGTGGGGGAAAGATGCGAGCCGAGTGAGGAAGACGAGCTGCGTGCCGTTCGTGCAAGTTTCTTTCCGTTTCCAGTTTCTGACTTCCTCGAAATCCACCTGGTAACCCGACGCGTTAGAGGAGAGGCAAGGAAGAGCGGGGTTACGAGTAGTGTTTTATTTGATCCCCGATGAATGATGAATAAAACGAAATATATGCACGTGTATGTATGTGCCCGTGCGCGTGTCGTTGAACACCCTTTCGTATGCGCGTTTTATTTCTGATAAACACCTGACCCGAGAGATATCGAGAGCTTTGTTTACCGGTTTACTTTTACACTTGGATTTCGACTGTTACGATGGGGCATTTGGTTAACATCGATTTCAAAGCGACGATGGTTCGACGGAAATAACTCGTGAAAAAATTCAAGGCGTTTCTGTGAAAACAATGGGATATCTCCAACTCGATGTGCCTTGCTACTCATTTTTTTAGACGCGTTATATATCGCACCTTGGCTGACACAAATATATTGGCCTTACTTATTGATAGTCGGACACCGCGATAGACAACTTCTATTAATGTCTGTTTGCAGGGCGAACTGTATTTTGAGAACCGTTATGTGAATGTCGATTGGTAGAAAACTTGAAAGATAAATTTAATTTGTCGAACAAAAACTGCGACGGCTGACACCAAAGATTTCCGATATGAAAAACTTTCATTTATGTTATGTCAATAGTTGACCCTTTATCGTATTGAGTGCCACTCTATCTACCGACTTTCGTTTTGAAGCATCAAAGCGCCATTTGTTGAACTGTTTCCTACGAAAGTATATCGATCTGACCTTATTAAATTTTTGCAATTTTATTTTATTACCCTCGTAATCCGCATTATTTATGACAGCTTCCTATCGATAATATCCATCCACCCGTTTCTAATTAAGTCGAAGAAATTATGATATTATTTTTAATTGCAAGTAGGTCTTGTAAAATTTTAAGTACGCGATAATAATCCTCTCCTTGTGTAATTCGCGTATGTAAAATATTTGGCATTATAAATGTTTGAATAAATAAAAATCCGTTCTTTCGCCAGTTTCAATTATTATCGTGGAATCGAATCAAATATAGAATAAATAGATTGATCGTACGTCTACTTTTTTTCGCTCACCAAATGTAAATTTGAACGTTGAAACTGGATATTTATCGTCCTTGCAACCCGCGAAACGGGTATCGTATTTTACCGCTATGATAATTTTTTTTTTGTTACGTATTTGCAACGATATTTACGATCTTCCTTGCGAAGACATGTTTTTAATAAATCACGCATTATTAACATTTCTCCGTTTGAATAGCAAATGAACTTGACGGCACCTATTTTGCGTATATGGGATTAAATCAGGCTTGATTGTACCGCATTCGGTTTGGAAACAATCCAGAATTAAATTACCAGTCAAACTGCGATATCAGGAATCGACATTTGCAGAGTGCCAGGTATCGACAAATCTTTTATTTTGTAAAACGTAGGTGCATAGCCAACGATGAATTTAACCAATAAAACCGTAGGAAAAGACATTGAGATGTTTAAAATCATACAAGATGTGTAACAAAAGTATCGACATTATTTTATTTAACTAGGAATAATTTGATCATCGATAGCATGGTGTTATTATTTTATCCGTTTCGTTATTTATGAATAGCAAATTTACTTTGTAATAAACACATCCGTTCACGTGTCTTTTATGCGTTGAAGTCTTGAAAATTATTTTTGTACCTGTCTGTTGTCCCCGATCATTTTATTTAATTGATTATCAAATCGAAGAGCAATGTGCTTTATTACTCACACATTTTCTTCTCATTTCATATATCGTATCGATAGATATTCCGATATGCTGCGTATAAGTGATATGGCAGATCAGTACGTGTTTAATATCATATCCACGGCATGAAAGATGCACATCACGCGTGAGAAGAATTTAAGTTTGTCAGCTCTTGAACCTACCAATTGAGCTACATATAGTATCATCGAGGATGTTAGCATTCTTCGTTTGTTACACTTAATTGAAGTTGAGTGCCCGACGGTCCTTTCAAAATTGATTGACGTTATGTGTTATAGATCTTGTCCCGTAACTAATAAAAGAAATTTTTTTGGCACGTGTCATACAATGAGTTCATTAATTCATTCAGACGATCACTTTAAAACAAACTCACAGAGCTCATAAAACAGTCCTGCATTCAATGCGTTACGCTATAATGCACTCTATTCTTTAAACAAAAGCAGTCTTACGATCAAGCGCTTATTTCCACGATCCGTGAAAGATCTCGACAAGCGTACGATACGCAAGAATTTCTAAAAATAAATGTTAGACACTTAACCATGCTTCGTTAAAGGATTTTACAACCGCATAAAACAAAAGTAGAATAGTCTCTATTTGGTAAGACATAACAATAGTTTGTCGATACCGTGTATTTTTTTAGTTCAAGGCCGTCATTATCGTCTATCAGACGTTGAAGCGTTCCGTATCGCAGTTGAGAAGTTCGTTAAGAAACTGCTCTTTAACGTTTTCGTTGAAATGCGTCGAGCGATAAAACTGTTCAACTGCAAGATAATATATATATAGTCAAATACTTGGGTAACCGATTTGTTTCCTCTATTCCGCACGGTCGCGCTCGGTTATGATGGGAATATTAAATACAAATCGAATGCATCGAAAGCGGGCGGGCGAGGCGAAGAGAATCAGGCCCCTACCGTCGAAAATGAATCGAAATTATTGGAAAATTGCGGACGCCTAGGATTGCCACATCGACATCTGGATTTAGGAGGAGAAAGCCCAAGGAATGCTTCGAATGCTAGGTTTGAATAAAATCTTAATGCGAGTAAAACGGGTGAAAATACATCTCAGGGTGCACCGCTTTTACGATGCTTGTCCTACTTTCCGTGGCCGAATCTCCTGCGCTGAAGGTATACACCAAGAGTATGCGTTCGTCAAGGGGCAGCGCAAATTCTTACCGGTCGAATTTGTCCTTGAACTTAATCGTACGAGGTTATCTCTTCTAACAAAGACGGTTTGGAGAGCGCAAAAGTTTTATTATGCATTCCATTTCCTACCAGGGGCCGGATTGTTTGGTATACAAATATCGGCGTTTATATTCACCGACACTCCCGCGCACAAAGTTACGTTGATGAAATAAACATTTTGCTTGGGCCCTGGAACGAAATTAAACCAAATAACGCGGACTTGCAATCCTCGCATTCGTTTACCGCCCTTATTAATATGGGTTTAACACGGATAACACTATACGGTGCACGCTTAAATTACTTCATACCTAACATCATTAATTCATTATTTCTCTTCGATTTAAGTTTTAGCCAGTGATTATTTTCCGGCGCAACTGCTGCGTACGTAAGAAAAATCCTAATTCTTTTCTTTAGATTTCGTCGATTTTATCCCGATTTCTCAGGAGCCGGTCCAAAACAAATCGTCGAATGTTATCCATAGGGTGTAAATCCTACTTCTTGAGGGAGGGTTATTCCACGATGATGTACTCGTGCATCTTGCTTTAAGATGCGTATTATGTTTCTCGTTAATAACTCACTTACTTCTTACACAATGGAAGTGCGGTTCGTTTCCTGCGAGCCTAGTTTGGCAGCTGGCCAATTGTCAGTTGCAGTATTATGAAGCTAGATCTTGCTTCCTAGAAGCAGCTTTATGCGCTCCTGAATTAGGTGCGATCGATCCTAATTAGCTGCTGCATGTAAAACGAAATACAATCCTCCGCCATTACACGTTGATTAATAGGATCTTAGCTGCGGCGTAACGAAGCTCATAAATCTACAAATAGCACACCGCGATATCCCACGCGTACCCCTCGGTGCAGGTATCACAGGTCGTTCCATCAACAAACGTCATCTTTAATTCGATATTTGCGCCATCAAGTACGCGCACTTCTTAGTCCACTGCTCATAGTTTTATACGCTGCAACCCTTCGAGCCGAACGACCAGTTTCGCGTTTTCAAACTCCGGATTCGAAATGCAGGACACGCACCGTGCGTGCACAAAAGCGTCAGTGATTGATCGCCATCAATTCAGAAACGTTGGCGCGACACTTTTCCATTGAAATCAACAAAAACGTCTGCACCGGTTATATTCCACGCGCCCGATAGTGGAGCCCTTTTTTACTTAATTTCCTCAAATCGCACAAACACATATTCGCAACCTCGCTCATTTCAATAATTCGATCGCCCTAATCGCAGTTCGAGTCTCTCCGATCGAAGATATACAGAGAGAACAGGCGCCCTCCGAGCGAAGTCAGCTTCTCTTCTTATATAATACCGCGCTGCAAGGGGGCAACTGACAGAACCGTGTTAATGTTTTAAAAGGCTTCTTTAGAGGGACTTATATTAACAGACCGGACACTTTTATCGCCGGTACCGTTGGCACTGCCCTTCTCAAGTCGTCCACTTCGCAGGCGTAGGATAGGCCAGCGGTGATATTGCGCGGGCTCCACAGAAGCCACCTTATCAGGGGGCTGACATCCTTGCAGATGTAAAGGTCCCTGGTAATGTATTCAACGAACGGATCGTTCAGACCCACGAACGCGAGGCCCTTGTTGCTCACCGGATCGACGATGACTTTCCAATAAAAGCGTGGCACGGCCAGAGCCCTCTTCGGTCCGTTAACGTACAAGTGTATCGGCTGTTTTCTACCGTAGACGTCCGTCATGGTCATTTGGCCGTACGCACCAGTGTAAACGTCCAGATCCAAATGACGGGAGCCTGCAAAGTACCTAACACCCTCCTCGAGGTAATTCCAATTGCCGCCGTTAAAAGACTGCCACTGAGGGGCGGCGTTTAAGTACCAGAAGGTAGCCCTTTGTACCGCGCCGTAGACAAAGTCGACTTTCGCAGCCATGTGTCCGCGCGACAGAAACTGCACGGACTTTTTTATGTGCTTGCTCGCCAGCTGAGTCGATTTCAGGATTTTACCGACCGCGCTTATCTGATTCTCTATCCTGTACAAACCTTTTATGTCGATCTCGGGATAATAATCACCTATCCACCAGTTGTTGGGTCTGAAAGGAGTGATCGATGAGTGTAACATCTGCGGTAATCGATCATTATTTCATACAGGGGATCGGTCTTGCGACTCTATTATGAAATGCGCTAATAAAAATTATATCTACACGATACGCGCATCATTGGGTAATTAACGCGATGCTCGACCGATCGATGAGGATATTCCGTGTTTTTGCGATATTGTACACGCGACTAATTTGCCAAAGATATTACACTCTGTTACAATGAGAATCCTCGGTATTTTTTGCCAAAAATCTTATACTTTATTATTCTGATCGCGTACCATTGAAACAGACCTCTTTTTACCCAAGGATCTCGCTCAACCTACCTGGGGTAGCTGCTCTGATAGCTCTGTATCATCTTGGTCATCCGGAACTTCGTGTAATACGTCGCGTAAGTCTCGTCGTCCCGACATACTTCTATTGTTGGTACAAAAGAGCCGTTTACGCTGAAACCAATGGCAACCGAGCTGTACTTGCCCAAGCAAGGCCTGTTCATCCGTCTCGCCTCGTGATACGGCATGTTTTTGCACACCAACGATGAAAAGTTGCGGGGAACTCCATCGACGTTAAAAATCTTATCCCTCACGCAAACTGCTTCCGCTTCGTTAGTCCGCTTGACATTTACGATGTGATTATATTCTCCCGGACATGCCAGATAAATAGAGCGGCCTTTAGGAATGCTCAACGTACTTCCGCTCTCGGCTGGATACAGAAATTCCCTTTTTCCCGAACTTTGCGTGAAAAGTAAGGGCTGCGGTTCCCTCAGGTCGCCCTTCTTGTAATTTATCGACACCCTGCATTCTCCTTCTGAAGATCATCAAAGGCACGTTTCTACTTAGACGTACGTCCATTTTAACGTGTACATCAATCACGTTTGTATATTCGCTATGATTGGATGTCACGATGTTTTCTCTATGTGACAAAACGTGGATGGCGAAATATAAAGAGGTCGATGTGTGGCCAGTGTCCAAACATGAATCGTTTACCCGGATTTGTAGAGTTCGTGGTTAAAGATATTGAGGCTAAACCTACCAAAGCGATACAAATGACCAAAGCGGAACAATTTCTGTACTTCGTAGTTGGGTATTTTTTACGATTTTCCATGATTCTACCGCAAAGTGTGAATCGTTCTATCGATCTATCGACGTCTCTTCTTAATGCACTTTTTCTTTAAGGATATACTTGATACGCGTAAAAATCTTCAGACAGAGGCTGGTAGGTTTAGCGTTAATAGATTTGCGTGGCGCACATTGTTTAAGCGTCAAATGTTCGTCTTGATGTAGGTGCATAGCGTAAAGACGGTGTGTAACAGATGGAAATATAGATAAAAATTTACCAGGATAAATAGCTTTAGCGGCTGTCCAGAAGGCGCAGGCAAAGAGCAGGATAAATGGTGACATCATTGCAGTTCAGCAGCCTCGCCGGATCAAGCAAGTTTTCGGAGCAGTACATTTCATTTTATACTTATCAACGACATCCAATAAAATATCATTGTGTAATTAATGAGTATCTTATATAATTGCCGTGTAATTATCAGCTGACGCGTGCGAGATAACACTGGCCATCGAAAAATCATATTTTACTCCGTTGTTCGAAAATCACGTTTAGAGGTAAAAATAGATAAGCTACCTGTATTTGCTCTAGTTTATTGTAAGAAATATCTTCGCTCTTTCACAAGCCTTATCTTAGATTATACGCGATGTTATGATACAAGTATCTCACCTTAAGTACTCGTAGTTGTTTCGTTTACGTTTCCGGATTTATCGAATATCGCCAGTCGCGAAGGGCAGAGCTAGGAGAGTCACCATTCCTAATATGGAGAACGCTTTAAGACGTATCCAGGTCAATCTTTTTTACTATTAAATTTCATGGTAATGGAGCATAAGTTCCGATAATTAATATATAGATGCGTATTCAGAACCAATGACGGATAATAATGACGTGAAAAGGAACACGTGTACATGTGTTGATCAAAAATTAACACACTCGTATGTACGCGTGTCAATAAGAATTCACTGCACAGATATGAACACCTGTATTTAGGTCAGTTTAACTTATAATTGGTTGCTCAAATGCCAATTAACGATATAATGCAAACGCCGAATTCGCCGCAGAAAAATTCCCCTTAATTTATACCCTCGTAGCATACGCGATGTACGATTATCCGAATTCTTCGAAAATAAAACGGCGCATTATATTTTCCGTTCAATCGAGCAATGAGATATATCATCGATTAAAAGCTCTGTGCGCAGTTGCAATCAACATCTGTATACACACGTAGAACTCGTCATGGGGCATCGTCCAGTCTTCGGTCTAGACGATCTACTTATCGTGGATCAATAGAATCGTAATAAGAGGCCTATCAGATTATTCTAATCGCAGTTCCACCGGGAAATCGCGCGAAGCCCCGAAAAAAAAAATCGTGCGAAGCTTAAGCCATTTCGACCAAAGGAATTTTCAATAATCGATATTACGCTTTATTGAATAAATGCAAATTCGCACCGCGTCCACATTTTCTCGCATTGTTACTTATTAACGGCCAGCTTTAATTCCCTAATCTCCAGGGATTACTTCTCGGATAGGAGTACAGGGTCCGAGAAGCTGCAGCGCCTACTAAGATATTAACGATACTGGAAGCTGCTGCAAATTGCCATATTTAATATACATCAAGGACGAAATTTATTTCTGTCTCGAACGTAAAGTGAAGCAGAGTCATAACGAGGTCGATGCAGGCGCTGAGTCGAGTGCAGCGAAGTGACAAACTTCGATCCACTTGAACTCAGGAGTGGCAGGAAGATTGACTCCGTGAAACCAACTTAGTCTACTCGATGCCAAAGCCAGAAAGAGATCTCAACCTGCGCGACTTGGCGCACCATTATCTCCAAAGCTTACACACGATAAGGAAACTTTGCGCAGATTAGCTTTAATGTGGCCGTGGGTCTGTTCGCGACGACGCGCGCCGCAACCTCTGAAATCGACAGGCGGAGCATCGTTTACGACGTACAAGCGATACACGATCGATCTTAATTTATACAACCGTTTCTCGTAAAAATGTTTTATTCTTGGTAGAGCGCGAGGCCTTCCACCAAACAGGCTAATTAATACGCATTTTTCTCGAGCGGGATACCATCGGGATTATTATCGTTATGTCACGCATCGTTATTCAAATTTAATCTCCGAGCTCAAATCGGCACATATTTTATTTGACTTTAATAGTAATAAAAGGGGAACACCGTGTTTGCGGTGAACCGCACGCTTAACTTAGCGCAGCTGACGCGAAGCGGGCATATCGAAAACATTTCATTTTTCATTCCCCGGTCGGACCGCTCGGGTCATTCGTATGTGTCGATAAGAAAAACATCCACCAGAAGCTACGGAACGTATATGCATATCGAAGATGGGCCAGTGGCTCGCGCATAACCTGCCTTTCCTCTCTTCGGACAAGTTTCCGTCCTGGGTGCTCCTGGTTTTTCCGAATTTCGCCAGCAGCTCTATTTGCCCTGCACAATTTCCCATCCTTCCTCCTTTCCGCACGTGGTCGGCGTATTCTTCATATATATACACGTATATACGTCCAATAATGCGGAAACAAGCGAGCTATAGAGACAGAACGTTAATGTCGGGCCGTGCGTCTCTACGGTACACCGTGACACCGAGTGCTGTTTCTGTCCCGCAAACAAATCCACGACGTCCAATTACGCTGGATGCGAGTTGCCCTTTGTAAACAATGGCGTGAAAGCGAGCAGACAGAATTTTCTATTGTACGTCGAAAGCTTCGATCAGGAGCAGAGACGTTACGTAATCGGGAATTGTTGCGGATAATAAGCGCTTTCGTATCCGAGCGAGGAACCGAGTTATAAGGGGAACGTCGTTGCTAAGCTAAAAAGTGAAATTGATCATTCTCAATTTACCGCGTCTATTTATAACCGTCTTCGAAGCTTCCATGGGAGAAATCGATTATAAATTCTAATTGTAGACCTTGGGATTGAATTTGGAACGAGTGAAATATTTGTGAACTTCGGGATTCCATGGAATAGGATGGCATCCTCGTACTTTGCTTAAAGTCGGCGATCGTGGAATCTGTTATAGGCGATAGATTAGAATAATACTCTGTATATCGGCGAAAGGGAGCGGGTAAAAGGGGAAATGGGAAAGGGGAACGCGGTGCATATATTTGCATATCTCTACTTATTCCCAGGACTCCGTGAATCAGACTCTAACTCATATTGATAAATGCACAGGTTCAATTACCGTGGGATTGAAGTTTAATTCAGGGACAAGCGTAGCGCCAAATAATGGAGCTCCGCGGAGTGTTTCTCTCTTCGAGGCACATCTATGGATACGCCGTAGTGTCGTTGGAATAAATTGTAATGGTAAATAAAGGAGCTTTAAAAGAATCCACGGTGGTTTTCTTGAAACGTTCGCATTATACGTTTACGTATTCATATAATACTGAAAAAATGCCCCTTTCTCGATAGTGTCCTTTATCGACGCAGGCACATTTTATGCTCTATTTGCATGTATCACGCGTTAAATATACCGAGGTCGACGTATGGTGCGCCATTCATACGACAAAAAAGAATTTTAGCTGCTTAGCTTCGTAAAGCCATTACACCGGATGCTCCCTCG
>JBCFXI010001454.1:0-53045 GCA_038496175.1 Ampulex compressa | reverse complement strand
ACGGCGACCGAGGGAGGCCACGGCTGAGAGTGGTAAACCAGGCGAAGCGCACGCTTGGTCAGGCGCGACTGAGCCAACCCTGCGACGCCACTCCCCTGAACATGACCTCCCAAAACCACGGAGGTCCGCAAGCATCGTGAGAGCACGGCCTGGTCCCCTGGAAGAATTCGGGACTCTATGCTCCGAACAATGGAGCGCAAAGACGAACGTGACTCGAAAGTTAGAGAGAATTGTACTGCTTACGTTTGAAATCTCGCATACCACACCTTAGACTAGATCCACTCATCCGTCATACGCATACATCTTAATGTATAGTTAATGCTACGAACTTAATACTAGCTTCGCTCTTCGTTCTTCTTTCTTCGGTTCCAAAGCTGAAAGCTAGTCAAGGGAAAATCAGGTTATTAATATGTCAGTCAGTACATGGGGGCAAGAGAGGGACACAAAAAGAAAATACGATAGACGAGACAATGAAAGGATGTCGACCCTTCGCTGGGATTGCGAAGAATGATTTCTGTCCGTCCGCGCCGCCTTATATAGCCTCGGTAAGGCGACCAATGGGGCGGACCTCTGAAGTCGTTCAAAATCGAAATATTTCGTTTCGTCAATAGTCGCCTTACGCCGGGTCAATGCTCGTACATTACCCGCCGATTCATAGTTCGCCGAATTTTACTCGCTATACCTTCGCGAACCCTTATTTTTTCTAAGCTCACGATGCACGTCCGTCCATTCTACCGTCTATCGCAAATTAATTCACGATCGAATGCGTGTCGTTCGATTTGATCGACCAGAAAGAAGATCGTACTATATATTTTCGAGTTTGGCTTTTTTTCCGTGCGGTCTGAAAAAGAGTCGACGAAGTCGGTTTCCAACGTCTGAAACAACACGGATGCGAAAGTTTCTCCTTGAAAGACATTTTTAAAATTTTTAAAGCCAATGCCCTCCTTTCCATCTCCTTATACTGGCCATAACTTATATTAGGTTCCGTAATATTATGTTCGCCACTCCCCATAAACAATGCAACTAAATATATCGATGTGAATTACGCCGACCATGATAATAAGTTTCTGCGCAGTTTGTCGGGGCGCAGGGGTCGAGGAACAAATTAATGATTCCGAGTGCACGTACATTTTATTTAAACGTCACCGTCTTTTTGTTTTTCAAGTTAAGTATTTCATAAAAAATTTAGAAACTCCATATTGCAAGATATCGTATACGAGCAAGTGAACAGAGCATTAATTGTTGTCGAACTAACAGTTTATATGTTTATTAACAATCAGCACAATTATTTCAGTTTGGGAACGGAGGCACAGCATAAATATCTTCTAACGATTCACCTACGTGTGACTGTTCGTTGTTCTGTGTTCCTTCCAGAATCCTTCTGTGGGACATGCTCGCTTAAATTAAAACTGGAAGGCAAAGCTGTCCAGCGAAAACTAAAAACGTATTACTCTTAACACCGTAACGATGACACAAGGTCTCCTTGGTTAAACAGGCCAGAGAGTATTGTCAGATTTCTACACAATTTAAGACAAATATCCTTTTTGATACGATCTTTCATATACCACCGCCAATCTCTGTCTCACTATTCCTACAAATATTCGTAATAACATACTATAAATAATCAAGAGTACAAGAAAAAAGTGGCGAGCGCCGAAGAGACAGATTATATATCTCAGATTTAATATACCTTAATTTTCTTGATATTCTGTAACGCGAGGGAGAAACTCCCGTTTTCGAGGAATTTGTGTAATAAACGTATACCTCAGTCTTGCACGCTAAGAAACTCTACTTCTACTTAAACCAAACAGCTCATATGTGTTCGAATCGATTACTTTTCAAGTATTTTCCACCTCTTTCTACGCAACGAAATTTATTATGAAATATGATAATACTTACGGCTTGTGAAGAACTGCTTATTAATTCGCACGCGTGTTCTATGATACGTTAAATCGTGGATAACGAAGTACGTGCTGCGGCCATCGATCGTAACGTAAAATCACGAGAATTTCTTTCTGTTTCCGATCGGCTTTGGCCCACAGAGGTTCGAGTACATTGACAGCGGAAGGGGTGGACTTTAAGGGTGGGCGGTGACGCGGCCCGCAGAAAGATTTGCAGGCTTCTTGCGATGTCGTTTTCTAGCGACCTGCACGATAGAACGATAAGAGTATCCGACGTGTTATTTTCCAGCTCCAGAACCTCACCGGCAGGAAGGACGCCAATCCAGCTTGAGAGCCGTCGGTCGTCGTGCGTTTCCTTCGATCGAGCGGAATCCACAAAACCTCCTCCCTTTCGATGTTTATCGAACGTTTTGTCGCCCGTCGAAATCGTCGACATAGGAAATGTGCAGGAAACGGGGATTTTTCGACAGTCTAGACTAGTATTTCTCGATTTTCTCGTCGTTTCGCAGACTTTCCCTCATCGCGGGCCATCGAAGGCTGATTGATATATATTAATTATTTACATGCAAGAGAAAAGACTTGTACTTCCTAGCAGACCTTTCAAATTTTCTTACTAATAAAGTATTTATGGTGAAAACACAATGTCGTGTCTCTTCGCTCTAATGTCGTACGTCCGAATTTTGTTTTAATCTTGCAGAAGATATATAACTTGTATTGTAAATACAATATTTTTATCGTGTTTTTGGTGCACACATTTTTATATAGCGTAGATTATAGATATAATTTATTTGATACTATTGTTATATTTGGCTTTCTATGGTCTTTAGGCTGAGAAATACTATTCTAGATTAATTTTTCACATTGATCCGTATCGTAAGAGAGCAGATAAGAGCGTGGGCTTTGAAGTTATCTCGGAAAGAGTTTGATTGTGTCACGTGAAATACTACAAAATGGAATGAAGTTTGTGGAGAATCGTATCATCATTGGTCAAACTCCAAACTCGTAAATTCATGGCGATACTACAATTTGCTTAACGTGTTTTGTAGAACTTACGGTTTAAAGGCCAGTGATTCGTCAAGTACATCTGCCTACTCAAGATTTCATATAAAATCGAGATTGGCACCTTATAAATTTTGTCGAGTCGATCGATGTGTTTTCAAATTGGAATGGACGACATCTTCAACTACGCTGACAAAGAAACAATAGTCTGAAACAGTGGTTCTTAACTTTTTCAAAATCACGGAACATCTACAATTTTACAAGATTGTTACGGTAAACAATGATAAAATAAAACAGCAAACACATATTTTTTATATTGCAAAATAAATCAAAATCGTATGCATAACGGTTTACATATAAGTTTTTTCTGCATAATAACCGTTTTAATTTGTCACCAGTCTTCAAATTTTTATGAAACATTTTCAAAATCATGGATCACCACTGTTCCGTATAACACCGGTTAAGAACCACTGGTTTAGAGTTTACGGTGGCGACATCCTGCGTTACTAAACGCGACATGTTTGCGCTTCGAAGCCATTCTTAGCGATCGATCGAATTTCTCCGAGGCTCAGGAGATAATCTTACCATCACAATGCGCAATACTCTCCCCACAAAACACCAAGATTAAGAAGTCTTAATTATACCACAGAAGCGTGCAAAAAGAAATGTCTCAACGACACAATCTCCTGCTAAATTCTGATTCATTGTTGTTATTCGACATCGATGTAATGTGGAAGAAATGGACTTTATCCGTGGATATAACGCTGAAATATCATATATCGTTCAACTTACGGCAGTGATTCTAACGATTACTGTAGTTCGATTGAAGGACTGCAAGTCAATCTCCATGATCCTCGATCCTTCATAATAAGTCCCCGCGTTTCAAGCCGAATAATTTATAGTCATCGTCACGTATATTCCTTTTTTATTGATTGTAAAATAAAGTAGGATAGAAATCGTATTATCACGTACGCGATAATATTTATATATTAATATATGACACGTATACATAAATGTAAGCTATATTCTGTTGTACTCAATAAAGTATCTTTTATACGAAAACCCCAATCTTCCTTATTCTCAGCCGGGGGCACGGATAGAGGACATCTTGGATAAGGAATCAACACATCCTAGTTTTTACACTTACACACCATACTTTGTATTTGATACATAGTTTCCAATATCTGTAAAAGGTCGGACGACCTATGTACCATCTCCATCCTAATCTCGCGAGACTTCGCCTATAATCGTAAATATGCGATTAACCGTTAAAGTATCTCGCTGTTCCCAACATTGCTCGCGCCACGTTTCCTTCCGACATAATCTGGAACTCGGATACGAGGGAAAATTGCGTGCCGGCATCGTCCGCGGAATCATAAAATTTGTCGATTATCTTTCCGGCATTCGCAAGCGGAGGCAAGTAAACCAATTTCAGACATGATTCCCGAAACACGTTAATACATATTTCTCGTGACCAGCTAAAACACGCCGGACGGTATATGTCGGTTACCTAAAATGTGCTCATATTTACAAAATGTCTGCAAAGGCGGGACCGAGAATGATATCGTGATCCGATCTAAGATTCAATCGAGATATCGGTAAAATTTCAGGCTCGTCAGGCCCCGGAGTGTTCCTTAATCGTTACGCTTAAACCAAGTTTCCGCTTACGCGTACAAAGTTTCGTTACTAGGCACTACCATGTTGCTCTCGTATCTTACCGCAACCCTTAGCAATAAACCTCGCCGATAAAATTCTAAATCTGTCAAGTGGAAAAAATGAGGGATACACAAGAAAGTTTAAGTGTAATATAATAGCAAGATATGGGCTATTTTTACCCCAGACGACCGACAAATGGATCTAACGGTGAAACGGGCGGGCCGTTTCACGATGATAAGGAATCAAATGCATACACCCGCGCCGAAAGTGCGCGGAGGTCGGCCTTCGAGCGGCTCAAGAAACGACCGAGAAGTCTGATTTTCGCGAAAGCAGAAGCCACGGATGTGTGATCGAGGAAGAGTCCCGTTCCGAAAGAACGATCGGCTACTTCTGTCAGTACCCGAGGAAGGTACTTCAGCCCTCCATTTGCGACAGCTTGTCCTCCAGGCTGTCCTGACTGTCGTTCGTGTCGTTCAGATTGATCGTGTGATTTCCATGATCGAGCTCTATAACCGAGTCCTCGAGGTTGTGCTCGCTCTTCTGAACGTCCAGCACGTTGTCGGAGGTCTCGAAAATATCCGTCGCTTCCGAGAGGTCCTGACTGTCGAGCGTCAGAGTGGGCTCCTGGTGCTCGGTTTGTTGCATCACCTGCTCCTCGTGCGCGGCTTCGCCCTTCAGACTGGCCTCCACTTCGGCCTCGACCTCCATTGGAATAGCAGCCTCGAGCTTTATGTCCGACTCCTGATCCTTCGCCTCTGGCTCCACGGTGGTCGTCTCCTCCTCCATCGGCTCGGTCACGTCCATCGACGATGGTCCCGCTTTCGACTTCTCCATGAAGCTCTTCTGAGAGGTTTCACCGATGGAAGAAATTTGCGTAAGGTTGCTGAGCACCGTCTCCTGTATCTTCGCCACGGATTCGGCCGAGTCCAGGATACTGCAGAGCTCTCTGCTCATTTCCTCGACCTCCGAGGTTTCCTCCGTCTTCACCACGATGATCTTCTTGTTGCCGTACACCTTCGAGCTCGTTATCAAGGGCTGCCTCCCTTCTCTCCTCGGAGTGGCCGCCACGGTGGTGGCAACCTTCGTCGTCGAGAGCGGCTCCTTCTGCACGGCCTCCACGATGGGAGTCTCCGGTTCCTGCACCTCCTTCTCCTCCTCCGGCAGAGGAGGCGTTGGCTCCTTCACGGGCGTCGATATCTTCACGTCGTTATCGTTGTACTCCTGCTCCTCGTCGTATATGCTCTGCTTCCTCTTAACGAACACGCGCTTCAGTGGCAGCTGCTGCTCGTCCTCGGATTCATCGTGCCGCTCGGGTAGCATCTCGTCGATCGCCTCGTACTCCTGCTGCTTGCGTGCCTGCAACTCCTCGATCTTCAGCCGCTGCTGCTCGACCCGCTTCTCCAGCTGCTCCAGCTTCTCCTTCGTCTCCTGATCGCCCTTCGTCAACGCGGACGCCTTCTGCGCGCTCGTCACGGTGGCCTTCATGCCCGTCGAGATGGCGCCCGACGACTGGGAGGTCTTCAGCTCGAATTTAGGGGACTCGGGGATGGAGTCGTTGGACTTCGAGGATCCTTGTCTCTGCTCTGAAAGGGCCTGCGAACCTACCTGCACCACGGCCTGGTCCTTGTCTACGGGCTTCTTCACGACGACCCTTTTAACGACATTGCCGGTTGGCAATTTGGCCAGCTCAGCAGGGCCGATTATCGTGCCGTCCGGATTCATGATCACTTCCTTGGTCTTGTCACCCTGGCGGATTATTCTGCGTACGATCACTCTCTTGGTGACCTTGTGGCCGGTACTGGAAGTGGTCTGGCCGGCGGCCTCTCCTTCCTTGGAGACCGAGGAGCCGGCCGATGCGTCGGCACCCCCGCCTGGTTTTCTGACGACGATTCTCTTGATCACCTTCACGGTGTTCACGGATTTTGGCGTGGTGGTCAACGCCTGAGTCTCGGGCTTGTCCTCCTTCAGCACCTGGCTCTGCACGACGCCGCTCTGAGAGGGCTGCGCAGGTCGAGGCGTCGCGGTAGACGTCGGCGATTCCTTGCCCGGATCCTGCGCCACGCTCTGATGCTTCAAGGGCATCTTATGCTCCTTGAAGACGGACGCCACGATTTTCTGCACCTGCGCCTCAGTCTCGTCCACGCGCGCCTTTGGGGTTTCCTCGGTCTTCGCCTGCGGGGCCTTTGAATTTGATTGCGACGAGCCGCTACCCGGGCTCTGCTTCGTCTTCGTCTCCTGGACCTCTCTGCGTTGGATTGGCATCAGGGTCTTGATCGTCTTCTTCACCATATTGCCGTCTTTGCCTCTGACGAACACGACCTGTTCCTTGCGATCTTCCTTCTCCGATCTGTCGGGCTCTTCCTCGCTCTCCGAGGGTTTGTTCTTCGGCAGCTTCTTCACTATGTAAGCCGGTGGCTCATAGTCGTCGTCTCCGTCGGAGTACTGTTCCTCTTCCTCGTCCTCGTCGGAGTCCAAGTCAATCTTGTTCTTGTTATCCGGCTGCAGGCCATCAGGACCCATTTTCTCGCCAGCCTCGATGTGCTGCTTTATGTGGGTCACGTAGTCGGCACGATTGCGGCAGGACTCCTGGCAGACGTCGCAGGTGAGACCCATACCTGTGCGCTTCGTGTGCGTCAGCTGGTGGACCTCCAGGCTCTCCTTACGTTTGAAGGCCTTGCCACAGTCCTCGCAAACGTGTCGCTTCTCCACGGAATGCGTGCGCATGTGTCTGGTCAGGTGATGCGAGAGGAGGAACGTACGGGGACACCGCTTGCAGAGATACGGTCTGTGACCCGCGTGAGTGGTCAAGTGCCGAGCTAGTTTCGTGCTGGTACGGAATGCCTCCTTGCAGTACTCGCAGACGAAGGTCTTATCCTCGTTGTGCAGCACCTCGTGCCGCTCTAGGCCCTGCTTGTATGCGAACCGCTTGTTACAGATGTTGCATTGGAAGGGCTTCTCCTTCTTGTGCGCCGAATCCTCGTGCTTCTCCAACTCCTCGGTCGTGAAGAATTCGCGGTCGCAGTGCTGGCAGCCGTACCGCAGCTCGTCGCGATGAACCTTCTCGTGTCGCTGCAGCAAGTTGGCCCTGGAGAACTGCTTGTGGCATATGGGACAGGAGAAGGGCTTCTCCTCGGAGTGTGTGGTTATGTGCTTACCCAAGTCGTACTTGGAGAAGAACATTCGATCGCACTCCGTGCACTTGTAGTTGCGGTCACGATGCGCCCGTTGAATGTGTAAGGCCAACGCCTGTCGCAAGGGGAAGGTACGGTCGCACTGATCGCAGGCGTGTACTCTTATCTCGCCAGGTTCCAGCTTGCGATCCTCCTTGGTGTTATTGGCTTCCTGCTCCCCTTCGCTTCCGCCGTCGTGCTCCTCCTCGTAGAAGTCGTGCCGCTGATCTCCCTTGTCCCTTTGTTTCTCCGTTTGCCTATCTCGCTCTCTATCCCTATCTCTTTCTCTCTCCCTCTCCCTTTCCCTCTCTCTCTCCCTCGTTTCCCTCCTGTCCCTGTCCCCGTTATCCACTCTTGGTTTCTTCGAGGACTCGTTTTGCGGCCTCTGCTCCAGCGGTCGTTTGACAGGGGCTTCGGAGGGATCATTGGGAATCGGCGGGAAGGGTCGTGGCAGTACTCCTGATAAGGGATAAGCTCGCAATGCTTCGTCCGCCTTTTTGCATTGTAACTTGAATTTGTAAGAACGATCCAGATTCCAACGGCATACATTGCAGATCATCTGTGGCATTCCATCAGCTGCGTACACCTGGAAGGAAAAAATCAATGGAAATATTAGCTTTATATCTTCTTTGCGACAAGTAAATTAATACCAAGAGGAAAAGAATGACTCCGAAAAATCATAGTGTATTTCTCTACTATATTCATACATATATGATATGAATAAATTTATACACGTTGGGCAGGATTCTGACGTACTTTTTTTTTTCTCATAAATCTAGACTTCCAGCCAGCATACCATCCTAATTTAAAATAATATACTTTGCAATCCAAGACAAGAATTTTCCAAATATGTAAATGTATTAATATCTAGATAAATCATCCCTCTAAAATATGGAAACAATATAAATCGGCGAAAGGAAACAACGCAAGAATGTCGCAACTGGTTTTCTTCATCGACGATAGCCTCTCCTATTTTAAGGGAACCGCCAGCGCTTTATCATCAAACCCGCGCGTAACGCACGCGGTGTGCAATAAGCATTGGCATATTTTTACCATGGTGGCATTGTCAAAACATTATCAGCGCGATCGTACGCATCGATTTCCGCGGTACAAGTACCATCCGCATGAACAGGCGTACCCGTTAAGTACGTCCAATCATTTCCTACGTGCTGCGCGATATTTTTCTAATCGCCTTGCTTATCGTATCCGAGCGAGCAATCGTGGGAGAGAGAGTAAGCAACGGGCGTGAGCCTCCTCTGCCGGTAACCCAGGTACCCTCCATACCGGCAACGCTCCTGTCCACTGGTCCCCCTCTCATTCTATTATAAATGCACGCGAGCAATGACAGCGGCCAGATCCTAATCGCTGGCATTTCCGTGATAAACCGCGAATGGCGCGAAAACGCGAAGAGTTAAAAAAACGAAGGAGCCCAGAAGGAGTCTCTAACGGTGGAGGCCGCGCAACTCCTCGTACGGTCGATGCTGCGTAGCAATAATTACCTCTATGGCGACGCACGACATGATCTGCAGGGTAAGCGGCACCTGGAACGGCTTGCTGTGATCCTTCTCGTATATGAAGCTGAGAGGCTCCGATTCCGTCAGGCAGAATCGGCAGACTCGCCTGGAGCGTAACGGCGCCGGTCTGTTCTCCATGTTTTCCTGCCCGCCGTGTCCCGCTCTTGCACCCACCTCGAGCACGCACTCGCGCTACCCTAATGTCGTTCCACCGTCGAGTTTCACGCGCTGGCTCGTTCCGGACACGAAAGCCAGCCACCGTTTGGCGGACGCTTCCCTTTGCCCGATATATCGCGCACCAATCGGGCCTGGAACGGACAACGCCGAGCGTCGGTAAGCGTCGCGTCACACGCCACGGGCTAGCAGGACGAGGTACACACCGCTATGGCGCTATTATGGCGGTCCGAGAGCGAGCCTCTCTCCTCTGCGTGGCGTCCTCACGAGTTTCGATCCGTACGCGATGCTTCGAGCCTTTGGACGCCAGCGCCGCCCTCCACTTTGTTTGCTTACGGTACGGTCGGTAATTTTCCACGCGATCCGCGTCGCCACCAGTGGCGCTGCCCTCGGTACGCCAGAGCTCCTTTGTTCCTACGATGTCGAGATGTATGTGAAGCGCAGAGGTCGTTTAACCCTTCGCGGTACCGTGTCGAATATGGCTCGACACCGTGCCGCATCGTGTAACGTGCACCGCTCTCGGTTGGTTTTATATTTTTCCTTTTTTACGAATTAACCTTTGAGAAATCCATTTGTTTCTGGCATCGTGATCTGTGTAATACAACTTGAATTTGATTAGCCGTTTTTAGAGTATTGCGGTTACAAATTTTCTTATAATATTGTGATGTAGATTGTCGAGATGGTTTCATCCTTTGTGGTACTGTGCCGACTGGAGCTCGACAAAATATTCGTTTCTGTCGATGCTTTGGGATAACCGTGCGCGGGATTTGACTATTGCTTTTCTATTTTGAGATGGCGGCCAACAATCTTTTAGAACGATCTTCAATTTTTGTAGTGCAGTCTTGAGTATTAGTTACGTTGGCTAATATGTGGATGCCATGTAGATAATAAAAGTGATCGTTTGTACGATAATTAGTTCACGAATCACAATTTCTGTAGACGGAATAATTTAAGCTATACCGATCGATCGCAGATTGATTATAAAAACCAATGGATTATGCGTTATTGTATTACGAAATATTTTAACGATAAAGCATAATATGGTTTCGGCTCAAAAAATTACTTTCTGAAACATTATTTTGTAATGTGTGTGTGCGCAAATCAGGGGAGCTTTAAAAAGGATAAAGAGGAACTGCCTGCAAAAATTGGTCCTTTTGGGAATCTCTGACAGAGCACTCGCTGACATTAGGATCTTGGAATGTCAAGGTGAATTCGTATCGCCACAGTTTATACGCGTGACTTTCTTATTTCTTTGCGAAAAAGTCCTCGCCTTTCTCCTTCCACGCAAACGACAGTGCGTTCGTACTTCACGAGTCTCGAATCTGGTTGCATTTGGTTGCACTGCCAAGTCCGCCATTTTATATTTTAAAAAATCTTCATAGTCACGCTAAGTATTGAAAAATAAAAAACCAATCAAATGTGTCATTCAAATTTTTAATCGTAGATCGCAAAAGACACTGAAAGCATTCTACGCTTACACAAGAAATTGTTTACGTGCCTTTTTTACTGTAAAATAATTCGTAAACATTCATAATAACCAAATTTTTTGCCTTCATTAAAACAGTGTACTTTTATTGTCGGATGACTGTAGTCATTTCAGAATGAATATCTTTCATTTATTAAGTTTAAAAGTTAAGATATACGTAGAAAATTCTGGACTACGGTTGACTTGCTTAGGTAGTTCTTTCAATCCGTATTACAGCGGAAGACATACCGGAAGATGTGATCACTATCCATGACCACGGAGCCAACTATGATGAAAATAATGGGATACAAGAACTTTCCGCTGAGATGCACAAGATGTGGTTACCCACAAAGATATGAGAATCAAAGTAGAACAATTTTTCTATACATTCGACAACTCGAATACTTTTCATGCATGCATTTAACAATTTTATCAGTTAAAAGTATTTTAAATGGTTGTACATCTACTTCATGTAAAATCAGAATGATACAATCGCGCTAATGTCATGCTTAGTAAATGACAGGCGAATGTTTCAAACGAAACAATGGATTCGCACAAAGTGTCCTTGCCTAAGCTCACCCGAGTAGAAGCTGATATGCAACACCTTTCAACATTGCTTACGAAATAAATTGCACCACCTTTGATTCCACATATGTGGTGCGATGATCAACCATAGAAAGTATTGAATCTGATACGAAAAAAGTTCTCAAGAAATGCTATCTGTCAGAAAAATTGAGCAAAATCTTTTGAAGTTGTGAGCATTAAGAGTTTTGCTGTACCGAATGGTTTTACATCTATAACTTTGAACTAAAGGATAATCCAGAAAGTTGTAAGTAATAAAGAAAATATCTTTGATTGTATATCCATGATACATCTATTTTTATCAAAGCCTAGAAATTAAATCAATATTGTACATTGAAGACATTCTAATTTATTATTCCGTTAATATCATCTTACACACTTTCATGAAATATTAAACAATTTTCTTAAACTCTCAAAGTGAGTGAATAATTCGTATGTACTTTCAACCTACGTTGCAATCCAATGATCATAACGATCAATCGAATAATGTCAATGATCAGCATTAATCGTCTAAAGAAAATATACAAGCCGTTTGGTCACTATAAAAATCTTTAAGAGATCGCACCTTAACTCTCAATAATTTCTATAATTATTGCTTTACGTATCTTATTTACTCCATACGTAAAACTCAGCCGCATAGTTAATTCACTTTACATTCGTTCAATGAGCAACAGCAGACAGATGTTCCGAATCGCTTGAAATCCTCTTATTAAGTATTGCAACATATCTCTGTCATCTCACAATGGCTATGACAGATTCGTATACTTTACGCGTCATAATCCTGTCTCAGAGGCACGTGAAAAAATGCAGATTGCAGAGGGGTGTTCGGTAACGTGCACGAACACATTGGCCTGATCTCGATGACGGATTCTCGAAGGCCGTGTGCGATTGTCGTTGCTTCTGAGACCAAGGTGATCATGACGATGGGGATCACCCTGACACGGCCAGAACAATTGTCGAGAACGTTGGCCTCATCATCGAGGATTGCGCGTACGATAACGGAACGTGCTCCATTCTCATGATACGCGAGCAAAAGAGCTCTATGACGTAAGAAAAAGATTTTTTGGGTACTGAATTCGTAGAATCTTTTGGAAAATGATAAATCAATCCGTTGCTAGATGAAATATTATATGCTTGGTTGCATTTGGAAAGGGCTGGCATTGGCCTTGGTGATGAAAAATTTGACTATCTTAGAGACGAGTGAAGCTTGGCTGACCATCGCTTAGAAGAATTCATAAAATATCAAGGAAATGTTTTGAGATAGTGTTTGCAACCGTTCTGATCGTATAAAAATCGTTTCAACAAGCCGATTATTTTATCTCGTCACGGATGGCGTGCTCGAGTCAATGATTTCCACCGGCTGAAAAAGGCTGACATTGGTCTTGGTATAGCTGTCACAAATAGTCAGAATGCTTACCTGAAACATTTTCTGAAATGAAAAGAGACAAGCTGGAAAAAATGTAAAAAATTCGAAATTGTTTTGAAGGAATTTTTCTCCTGCAAATACCCGGAATTGTTGAAAACTGATCAGAATTTTATTTCGTCACGGATGTTGAACCGAAGGTAATGTTGCACAATATTTTTTTCTCTTGCAGAACATGAAGAAATCATAATATTCATAAAAGAATTATTCATGAGGCGTTATGTGCATACTTTTAATCGAAGAAACTAGTAAACTTGCGATTTTATTGGAGTAACAGGAAACTAGTAGGATAGCTTCGACTAAGAATAGGCATATAGATAGAACATGATCTTGATATGCGACTGTATCTTTCCTGTTGTGGTTATCAAATCATAAACAATTGGTTTTTTAAGGATTTCTTGCATCATATCATAACGTATATCGATTAACACTTTCCAATTTTCAATATCTTATTTCAAAGTCTTCCGTTAGACGAAAAATTCAACAGTGATGTCGGACATTTGAGTTAAAATCTTTCCAATAGAAGCCCAGCCTCTACCTACTTCACTTAAAAATAAATGTACGCTCCATAATGAAATTCGATGTGAAAAGCGGCAATAATTTCTAATCTCCTTTCCTGCTTTGAAGAAAGAAGCGCATTATCGAATGTACAACTCAGCACGCGATATACGTCAACGAAGATCCTTGCCGCTGAAAGGCTATGATAAACATAGTGTGATCAATCGAGTGATCTATATAATTTCATCTCGTGCATCCTTTTATACCGCGTGAGATGGTTACATAAAGGTGCGACCTTTTCAAAGAATCTCCTTAAGAATAATTCATTTTCCACAGTCGTGACCGCAGCGACGTCGCTTTACCGCGTGACCTTTCCAACTAAATTACTATAATCGCGTTGTCCTAAAGAAATCAGAGGGCTCCCCTCGAAAATCAGCGAATACTCCACGTAATTCCTCGATTACCAAAAATCATCGCATTTCCACCGATTGACCCGCAACGGAGCCACGTGCCTCCTGCGGGAAACATCTTGCAAATTTGCTCATCACGAATACCTTTATTGGAAATACATTTCTTCACCGAGGCTAGCTTGAACATATATCTCACGCAGCGCCATAGCCAGTGCAAATAACTACCTGGTCTATCGATCATCTATAATCTTCTAGAATTATATGTAACGTTCCCTTTACACACTTTGCTATATACATACCAGCGCCTACTTCCTTTCGCATCTACGGATCATTATAAATCAGAGGGCAACGTACGGTAGCCGTACGGTAGTCTATCACTTATATCACCTTTTATCCCTCTTTTCTTTTCTTCCAGAGCGCGAGATTATGTAAGGATCGAGATTAAAATACGGTTAGATTATAGCTACGGATTATAGAACCGTAGGTGGAATGTCGGTTACGGAGAGTCGAGACGTGCATACGTACATGCGCGCAATTATACACGCCTTCGTGTCCGTATGCATCGACGACACGTATATCTTCCGTATAGCGAGCCGCTCGAGAGCGATGCAGCATCCGAGGATCCGTCCGCGGATCTGCACGACTATCCTCGACAGCATCGAGCGGGCGAAGACGCAACCTCGGGCCTCGACGTGGAATCACAAAGAATTGCACCGATGCACCTTTAAGTTACTGCTCCGATGCCAGTATGCAGAAGAGCAACGGCTCTCCTTTGGCTCTACGCGGACGTCGAGTGTTGTAACCTCGTCGTTGGAAAAGTGGGGGCCGCATATAAGGCCCTGGGGCCCACTCGATGGGGCCCAGTAGTCTCTAGTCATCAATTCCTCCACGTTCGAAGAGGCCCGCGACTCGATTCCCAGCTAACAAGAGCAACACCTCGCTCGCGAAACCTCCGTCAGGATGAAGACGGAGGTACTTTGTCTGCTGATTTGCCTCGGTGAGTAAACGCCGCGATTTCTTGCTCGATGCTTGAAAAGCTGGCGCTGCGAGCAAAGCAAAGGAAAGTTTCGGGTGGACCGATGACCTTTATAGCGGCGCTTTGGCTTCGCCATTGTATCCGCGGATCGAACTTTTACTTCCTCCGTGGCGGCGCGATGTCCGAACCGCTTTTGTCCGCTTTTGCAAAGGTACCTTTCCTGCCATCGAATGCCCTGGCTGACTTCTACCCCCTCTAACCGCCCTCCTATGTCTGTTCTCCTTCGAAGCTGCTTCTTTGCGCTTCGGATTTACACTCGTTTCGCACCCCGTTTACATTCGCGATTGACGTATGATCTTGATGAGTCGTGTGAAATTGATGTCGATGGTTTTGGTCGTTGAGGTTGGTTTCAAGATCGAAGATTCTCCATGCTGTAGAATAACGAATATCCTTTAGTGTGTATAATGTCCTTACTTATAAATATTAGAGTCTAAAGTATTCGTATTCGATATACTTCATGTCAGCATTGTTTGACGTTGCTGATTAAATCACTGATGTTCAAAGTCTGTACGCGATAGTTGGAGCGATGCTTTGAGTTCGACGTGTATATCTTTAAAGACGACCCAGCTGGCGCTCGAATCAGAAAGGTTCAAAGCGATTGGGACAAAGGAGAGGCTTGTAAGGCTGCTCTCGTATACAGCGGTAATATATTACGCGTTGTATCGCGCGTAATTTTCTTTGGGGTTTAAATGATACGTGCCACGCGCTTGTACAAACTCTTCCTAATCGCGAAGGAACTTGCGTCACGTTCGTTGAGAAATCTTTTCCCCTTAAATCCCGCGTAGAAAGTCTAATTTCCATCGATCGGCCACGTGTCGTTTGTTGTAACACCAGTTTCTGTTATGAGCAACGTCAATCGCCTTATTTTATTTGAGACAAATCGTAATGCCGCGCAAAGCTACGATTTAAAGTCACCGTCTAAGAACAATACTATTTACGGATATTTTTCTAAAAACAAATACGAATGAAGCAAGACGAATAACATAAACGTTAACAGGATTTTACCGGTTAAACGAGCCTCTGAAAGAAGGTCTTTCGAATCTCCTACATTGACATTCAATCTGCCGCTCGCTTCGGTCACTAAGCTGCAACCTGGGTCGCATTAAGACTGCACTCGTATACTCGCTTTCCGCTACGGCAATGTCTCAACGTAGTTTTATCTCATGAAACGGGAACACGGATATTCCTTTAAACTCCACGATTCATTTGGCTTTATCCTAAAATCAACTCCATCCATTAACTTTTCGATATATTTACAACTCCTGATTTACTGGCGATGTAATTACTTTTTATTAATTACATCAATCCACACTACAGTTTCATCGTGATCCATTACGCTTGATCCCAAAACCGATATATACTCTACTCTGCATCACCACAGATATCTATGTCCAATGCTTTGGCTATTCGACTCCAAGCAAAATCGAGAACTCCGTTCTGATCGCGAAATATTCGTCATGCGTCATTATTTACTCAACGGAGTTTTCAAAGTGGGAAGCAGTGTTCCAAAGAACGAGCGAGTTTAACGAAAAATTCACGATAATCCGCAGGATCCTCGAACTGCTCCTTCGAGATCTATGAAACGCTGGAAAGCTAGCGTGCCGGCCGATTAAGCGACATTTAAGTTCTCGCCGACCGGGTATACGAGAGTCGGGCACTTTCTCGCTTTCTTCCGCTCACGAGGTCGACCGGCGTTTGTTCAGGGACGCAGACGTCGCGCCGCCTTGAAAATACCTTAACCAGTCGACCCTCTCGCACCGCTTATTCTTATTACGTTTTATTTCCACGCCACCCTTTTTTCGCATCGCGGTTTCTGCTCGCCGACGCGAAGGCATCCGCATTGCGCGGTTGCACGTTTCGATGGATTTTCCACGGCGCGCACGAGCTCGTGCGGAATAATTCCGGAGCAAGACGCGGATATGCGCCGATCGTTGTTTTTACCTTGGCTGAGAGAAGAGTCCCCCTTTCTACGCTTATTTCTTCCGGCAGTCTCGTTGCCTTTTTCGCGAAGGAGTCCAATTTTATGGTATTTTTGCGCAGAGGTATCTTGTGTACAGCGTGCTCGAACTGCGAGTAAAAGTATCGCTCGCAGGCTACCATGGCCCTGTGAATGTAGAGTAGGATTTCTGGTAAAATGATTTCGATTTCGATTTCACCCATGATTTCTACTTTTTCTATGCAAACTATTCGATCCTGCGGTATAAACTGTGTTGTTGGTCCATGTTTAAAAAATTGAGTAAAACGATGCTGATTTATGATATATTTTCCCTGCGGTTAAGGTTCAACATTTAAGAAACAAAGGAGCAAAAACTATCGCACAAATATTAGATATATACCGACATATTATAAAGTCTTATAAATGCAATTCCAAAACTACATTCAGAAATGAATTGTCTCAATCAACATCCTTAATGATAAAAATCACGATTACTTTTGCACCAAACCAATGTATTCTTTCTCATTATTCGAAACACCAAAGAGTCTCTTTGTATCAAACGATATTGCAAAAATGGCAAGCAACGCGTCTTTTCCTATTCTCCGCCGGAAAAATATTCCGTGGGTCGATAATACATTTTCATCGCTCCCTCTGAAGTTATCGAGTGTACGAACTGTTAATCGATAATGCATAAGATGCTCGACGCGAAATATAACAGCGAGTCCCTGGCTTTCGATCGATAAGACTCTTCGATCCTTTCTCACAGGTGCCGTCACCGCTTTATCGAGGAAACAGCAGGCGGCCGAGCAGAGTCGTCGAAAGGCGGCCTTGCCAGCGCCCAAGAAGCCAGAACCCGCGGAGCAGGAGGAATACGAGGACGAGGACGAATTGCTGGATCAATGTCCGGAGCCCAACGGCTATTTCCCCGACGCCGAGCAGTGCGACAAGTACTACGACTGTCGAGATGGCAAGATCACGGAGAAACTCTGCCCCGACGGCCTGGTCTTCAACGACTTCAGTCCGCAGCACGAGAAATGCGATCTGCCCTTTGGAATCGACTGCTCGAAGAGGCCTAAATTACGTAAGAAACCTGCACTCCTCCTCTATTTCGCGCTCCACTTGGCCCCCCCGCTAAATCGAACCCTGCAGCAAGAGTAATATCATCGAGACACGTTAGAGAGAAAGCGTGTATAATATACAGCGTACGCTTGAAATCAACATTTTATTTTTATTCTTATCCTAACACAGTTATAGTACATCGTCCACTCCTTGGATATCTCCTCTAAGATCACTAGACAAAATTCAATTCTGGACAAAAGAGCAATCTCAAACTGTAGGATAAATCCCAAAACTCGCGATAACAATGCTCTTATGGTTCTATTAATCAACATTGAAGGTGAGGCTTCATCGAAGTTGATGAGAAAGAACTGACGGCAGGAATGAATTACAGAGAAACCACAGCCGACGCCGCATTGTCCGCGGATGCACGGCTATTTCGCCCACGAGGACGCTAGGATATGCGACACGTTTTACTACTGCGTCGAGGGCAAGTTCAACATGATCACCTGTCCGGACGGTTTGGTCTTCTCCGAGAAGACCGGCATCTGCAACTGGCCGGACGAGGCCCAGAAGAAGGGCTGCGGCTCCAGGGAGCTGTTCAACTTCACCTGCCCGAAAGTCGACGATTCCGTCGCCGCGACGCATCCTCGATATCCGGACAACGAGGACTGCCAGTACTTCTACGTGTGCGTCAACGGGGAGATACCGAGAAGAAGCGGCTGCAAGCTGGGCCAGGCCTTCGACGAGCGCACAGGGAAGTGCGATTGGGCGAGGAAGATACCCGAATGGTACGTTCTCTCTAATTCCCAAATTCTCTAATTCCCAAATTTTTTAACCAGCAACAATTTTCCTCGTATAACTGAAGATGGTTGATAATAGATCTGTATTCGAAGGTTAAGGATAGCGTCATTTGGTACTCTTGCTAAAGGTATTCCCGCATTAAGGCAGAGCTGGATAATTATATAAAAAATAAGTTAATGTATTAAGCGTTATACGTGATTAAGCGTGGTCCACTTTGAGACGGAATTAGGAATTAGAGTGCTGAAGTTTTTTCTATTGTAACCGGCATTTTTTAAATCCATTTTTATTTGTGAGATCCTTTGCTTTAACATGATACAGGATGATGTGAAAGGAACGTTCGGTTTATGTGTTTCGTTCTAGGTCAATTATTGTTTTTAATTAAGCTCATTGAGCGTTTTAAATTAAAAGACCACTCACTGGCTATTTCTTTGTTTCTCATTAAGGCAATCGATTAAGATTAAATTACAATCAGAGCGCCAACAAAATGTGCGTTATAGAGGATTAATTTTCGATATTGATCGTTAGTGTCGCGATTGCGATTACATTGTCGGAAGCAATCTGAGTTATGTTGCCCCATAGTTCTGTTTATATATAGGAATATACGCTAGACGAGAATATATAAGATGTGTTATAAGTTATATAATAATACGTTAGTTATAACACTTGATGGTAACATTCTATCTACTTAAATCGATTACCAACTTGATATAGTTTCGAATTTCCTGTATCAGACGAGTTACCCACCAATGAGTACACAGAGTATTTCTTGTGGATGTAAAAGATCGTTTCGATAATGCTCGTAACTAAATTTACATTGGAATGCATAAAGTATGCGATTTCGCAGCTCTTTACTCGTTTCTTTCCTTGACTTTCACATTTTCTGGTTGACTCAATTTTAATTGGCGTAAATTGAAATCTAAGAACGTTGTTTTATGTCATCGTTCATTTGCATCGCTGTATGCAGCTTTCATATAAATTATTACTAATTCTAGGCGTAACATATCACGAGTTATAGCTTAAAACTGAAGCAAAAAGATTCCACGATTAGGACAAATTGAAAAAATCTCATTTGATTCATAATACAGCGCAAAACACCGCTACGAATGTATCGTTAATGCGCATTACTTCTTGCAAATTCCAGCAAAGACTGGTACAAGGATCAGCTGACAGACGAGGAGCTCGACGCTTTGGAACATCCGCCCCCAAAACCGAAACCAACGGGAGGGCCGAGTAGAAGAAAAGGCAACAGGCCGACGTAAAATTAAGGACAAGATCTCGTATAGATTTTTCGATCGATCGACTTTTTAAAAACCACTTGTACAATAAACTGTATTTACCACACTCTATGCCTTTCTTGCGGAACAAACCGATTTTACCTGCCACGGAATTTGGAAATTCTCGTATAACGACCGCTTCTGCGGTCTGTACGAGGAATTTGCTTGAATACCATCGAGAATTATCGTAGGATTGCTTCGATGAACTCGGGTGAAAGTATATAGTAACACCTCTCGAAATTCTTTGACGACATAGGAACTTACTGCTTTAATCATGGGCGGGAACGAAACTGTTATCTTGCCTCGATCCTCGTCGTTTGAGTTGTCATCAATGGAGGGGGTTTTAATTCGATATTTTGGAATAGTTCTATAGTAGGCGTAATGGATAAATCGGTAAGACTATTTTAAGATCACGATTATATGGACAATATTAATATTTTGTTGTGTATGATTCCTAAACGAGTAGCTTCGAGTCTCACCTCGATTTTATCCGACTGTTCAATTACGCAGTTTGGGGGTTTAATAAATTTTTTATTCAGCGAGACCAATGTTATCCTATAAACAATAACTGTTCAATCGAAAACTGTGTTGATTATTTTATTGCATAGTTTTTTGAAGTACAGTTGTTTTTCAAATAAAATTTATTTTGAAGAATCGAATAAAAACAAGATTTTTTCCGATGTTTGCAGTAAAATTCGACATCAGAATGTTTCGACCTTTTTTTATTCGCGACGTGGACGTTAACGATATATTTATGTTATATGTTATATACGCGATAGATTCAAGTCGTATGCAAATCCTCGCGAGTAGTGAAAGTAATCGTGACGAAAGCTTTCCTTTGCATTTCACAGAAATCCATCCGAATCTATTCGGGCGGGTACCGACGTGGCGATATAACGCCAAGAAAGTAATAAATTCAGTTCAGTGTCAGTGCCGTAATTATTGCCCGCAAATATTTTGATGTAATGCAAGATAACGTTGTACAGATAGGAAGAAAATAAAACAATATAAAAATAAATATGCACGCTTCATTTTTAGAACATACACGATACCACAATACGAACGAATCTAGATAAAATCAAATTTCGCAGATACACGCGTGTAACTGAAGCACATTTTGCGAGTTCAAAGAAAAATCCTGGTTGCCTCGATAATTCGCATCGTAACAATTACACATAAAATTAAAGCAATGCCAATGGACATTGTTGCGATCTTGATTTCCTCGAAAGACGTCGAAGGACATTGCAGTGAGTGGCGAAAGGAAAAGTGCGCGACCATATGGAAGAGAGATAGAAAGAGAAGGAGATGGAAAAAAGGTTCACAGTTTCTAGATAGATCTCCATTCTTCACGAATAGCAATCGCATGTCGATACATACCGCAATGACACGATGCCATATACCTCCGCTCATTGTTTTAGAAATTTTTAGTTTTAAAGAAATGCGAGATAAGTAATCTTTTAGCAATTTTATTTCGAAATGTCTAAATGTCAGCAGAAATTGACCGGTCACGAGCGAATCCTTGTTCTGCGTGGTAGGAGGTAGAAAAGAGCGAGAGATGGTGGCCGTCGAGAGAGGGGGAGAAGGTAAAAAGTACGAGAAAAAGTGAGAAATGAAATGTCCATTTCCTGACTCGGTACGCCGATGAAAAACGTCAATGTGACTATGAATAAATCAGAATTGATCCACCATAGCTCGAGTGCTGAAATTAACGAGTCTCCGAACATCCTTAGTTTCCAATAGCTAAGAACATCGGGGTTTTCCAGAAATTCCTCTGTTCCTCAAAAACTGAATGGCCTCATTGAGCAGATAAAATAATTCCTCGCCCAATGGAAAATAAGATTTTCATATCACAAAAATGCAGAACTCAGCACGAAACAGAATAAATAGTTACTCAAAACTTACATTTAGCAATGACTAAATATTACAAAATGCAAGGCGAAGGTCAAGTAACGAGGATAAAATAAAAGATATCAAAATTTACCAATAATCAAATAAAGCTTTCTGCCACACGCAATAAAACACTACGCACCAAATCAAACAAGTACATTTAATCCACCTCCTAATCCAATAAAAAAACATCTCTCTTCAGGAATCTCAACGCACAAACGCCAGGTAACTCATCCCTCACCAACTTTACCAAGAAACGCCATAAATATCAACCGCGGTCCAACGTCCACGTTCCGAAGTACCTCTCCTCGAAGAAAGCATAGAAAATGTCGCTCCGATGAATCGAATTCCATCGGGCAGAGGAAGAAAGGGAGGAAGCCGCCGCTCGATTTCCCGAGCGCGGTTCAACGATCCCGCGGATCATCGGGTAGCAAAACGATTAATATCACCAGGCAAGGTTGAGAAATCGGCGTATCAGGCCGGCAGCGGTAGCGGCGCGTTTCGAAATCGGCGGGCAGGTACCTTAAAGATCACAGCCGGGCGCAAAGATCGCGCGAGTTTTTCTGCGCCGCCGAGCGAAGGACGTAGAAGTGAGAGTAACGCGCCGAGAGAGAAAGAGCAGCGGGGCTAAGGAGAGAGGGGTTAAAAGCGCGTGGCCCCCATTCTGGGATCAATCTCGATCCTCGTCCGCCGATGAAAACCTGGCGAAAGTGGGGAAGAAACTTGGCGAATAGTGGGGACCAACGGGGTATACCCCCGTGGCGAGTAGCCGACGAGCTGCAGTGCTTCGCGACGTAGGCGCCATTCCAAAGGGGGAAGGAAAAAATTAGCATTAACAGATCGTCGGGACAGTGATTGGAACTCGTGTCGTTTCCCGATTAAGAAGACGACGACCATGATAAAAGCGTGCTTCGTTATGTTCTTGGCGGCGATCGCCCTGGCCAGTAAGTATTCCAAGCGTTCCTTGCTTCTGGAAGGGTTCCGGGAGGCGCGCGTAATTAGTCTTCATTTTCGATTGCCCCTTTCGCGAGCCAAGCGTGGATCGAGGGTAAGTGAAGTATCGAAATTTGTAATAGCTGCGCTGGGAAACATATGGCTCCTCCGAAGCGCGGCTCGAGTGCAGTGAAAGCAATGGCTACGGAGAAAGGAGAAAAGTCCTGGACCCCAGGCTGATTAGACTTAGGCGGGACGAATAGTCCGTACTTCCTCTTTCTTGATTGTTCGAATGGAAAAGGCCTTATTCCGAGTCTCTGAAAGGTGTTCCTTCACCACGAGAAGATCCTTACGTGTATAAGCGAGGATTAGTAATTATGCGGATACCTAAATTAGTAGGTGCGCCGACTCCTGGAGATCGTCGAGCTCTGGAGACGAAGGAGGGACGAGAGCTCTCTTATTTCTCCTGCCAGAAAGATTATGCCCCTGCACGCAATTGGGGAGCATTGGCACGTTTATTGGTACTTCCCAGTCGTAATCCCGCCGGTCATAACCACAGACTTTGGTAGACGTGTCGCGCTTTCTCCTAGTTTCTCGAACTCCTGCCGGCTTCTCGCACCCGGCTCTTCCTGTTTTGGTATCGTAATCGTCGCCTGTTTTCCCGACGATTTACATGTCGATCTCGAGAACAAGCACGGGCGTAGGCACCAACGAGTTCCAGGGGTGTCCGCCTGGACGAGGAGAGTGCGCGAGAGACAGTCGGGCTAAACTTTCTAAAGCGCAAATGTCAGGCGCAGTTGCATAAGTACGCATGCCGGTTATCGTCCTTCTGCGCGCTGTCGATAAATTACGTAAGAAAACAAAATAATACCGTTCTGCCGATAATTCGAGAAAGAACCGCCGCTGTGGGACGGGTTCGACCGCATTGCACTCGCTTTTCCAGACTCGACGCGCGTCGTGTTCCGACTCCATTCTCAAATCAGCTTCCGCCATGGCGTTCGTAAACTGCAAAGACGCTGGTTAAGTAGCCCGATAACGTAACGCTCTTTTACGAGTTTCCTCGATTTCTGTTGTATGCAGCGCGAGTTATGCGGACATTGGAGCGAGGAGCAATTATAAATTAGTGCGCGGGTACATAATGGTATGAGTTTAAGTAGAAATTCTTAATTAAGGTATGTACGTGTAATGAATAAATCGTAGGATGTACAAGTGTGGTTCTCAAGAGTTCTTTATTAGGGTATTTGTCTGAAGTCTGAGTACATTATGTTACAATTTCTCCTTAACTTTTACTTTAGACTATCATTACATTTTTCCACTATCCTTGTATTTCTTTAAGATTCCATAGATCGATAATTATAGGCATTTCTGCAAGTCGTTCGTAGCGCGATGAGACACGATCTTGGTATTCTATTACTAATCGATCATTGCAATTCGATGTCATCGATTTAAAATCGTTACAATTTAATTGTAAATGTAGGACGCGTAGTTGAACGCCTGGAATCGTGAAAATTGGATGATGTTTCAGATGGAGCGTACAACTGTCCGAACAAAGACGGTCAATACGAGGATTCGAAACAATGCGACAAATATTACGACTGCGTCGATGGCGTTGCGAAGGAGAAACTCTGCCCCGATGGACTCGTTTTCGATCCTCTGAATCGTAAGGTCAACAAGTGCGATCATGTCTTCAACGTCGACTGCGGAGATCGTCTCGAACTACGTAAGATTTCTTGCTTATTCTTAAAGCAGCGAATTAAAAAAAAAACAAATTGCCGAACCTATCGTTTCGATCGCATTAATATTGCACGTGAAGCAAACGTAAAAAAAAAGTAAGAGTATTTTGAAGATGTCCACCCACTATTTTCAGACTTTTTTGATAAGTGAGAAGCTTGGCCATCGGTTAAAAAAAAATTGGGCAACAATAATTTTTTTACAGGCAGAAGAGCTATTTTCTTTCTACTTCTAACGTCATTTTTGATCGCTTGATATTTTTGGACGTAATATTGGCGATATATATATATATATATACGGTATATATATAAGAAAATACGCAAAAATCGTAAGAGTCAGGTTTAATTAAGCGGTCGCTGTGACACTCCTCAATGGCGGACTATGCGCAGTATTTCGCCATTAAGCCGCTGAAGAGTGGCACTATATAGACTAAGGTTTTATATATTCCAACTTGCGGTCATCCCTATTTCATTTACTTTTTCTGAAAGTGTCAACTACTGGTGCTTTTACCTTACAATAAAAATAAAAGAGGGGTGGTACAGCAGACCAACTTTAAACGTATGATCCACGTAAACAGAAGTTAGTAAAATAGCTGGAGAAGCGTTTTTTACATTGAGTTGTGCGAACTGTTATAAAACCGTATGTTCTGTATAAAAAAATCTCGAAGGACCGCAAATCTAAATTATGAACTAAAAAAGCAAAGTAAATGGCTTCATCTCGTCAGGCATGATGCATCTAATAGAAAAACACCATGGATAGATGATAATAAATATCCATGACGAAGATACAGAGTTTTGTTTGAATAAAAGGAAGCCAATAATGGGAATTAAGAAAAGAAAAGTCATGCTGTTATGCGAAATGCAATACAGGATTATGTTTTTGAATCTGTTTTGAAATTTATCAAGCAGAAGATAAATATACATGGAGAAAAATGGTGTTGTTTATAAGTATGTGTTATTAAAAAGATTGATATGTATTGAGACTACTGAAACTATTGCTCGACATCACCCTCTTAATCATTTCACCGACATGCATATTTTTTTTATTATTGCAAGAGTAATTTTTTGAGATTATAAACCGACTTGAAATTTCTTAAATAATTTCTTTACTATTTAAATAAGAGCTCCTAACAATTAGCTCAACATTTTCTTTTGTTATACATTCTCCTTTTCTATATTTCTATATTTATTATGAGTCGATTACTATATCAATAGCATAAATTGCTTAAAATCTTTTTGGAATTATTTCTCACTGTTTGAAGGAGACTGGAGAGAATTCCAAGTTATTCCAATTTTTTTCTTCTTATTTATATTTATGTATACAATATATATGTAGTGAAATAGTGTTGGTATAAATATGACTTATTAAAAAGGTTGAAATATATACAGGGACTACTGAAACTGTTGTTGTGAGATGAGAGTTGCAGTTTAGTGTAGAATTTGTCGTCGTATTTTTTAGCTCTTCACTAAAGTTTCTAAAAAACACTCTACGCGCAAAACTCGGTACTTGTTCTTAAAAACTCCTCTAAAAACTCGACTAAAATCTAAAATTATGCCTACATACCGGTCTTATGTACCTAAACTTAAACCCTACTCCATGGCAGTGTTTAGGGATGTTCCATTCCATTCTGCGCGGCGGATGGGTTATTCCTATCTCAGGTAAACACCGTGGCTTAGAAACCTTGCACACTACATACATAAAACTATAAATACTATAAAATCAGTTTTCATTTCTTTTCTTGATCATTTTTATATCATTGATGCACATGAAAGATTGATTATATCAATGCTCAATTTTTCTTTAGCGTAAAGGTAATCAGCATTATGATCGTCACAAAAAGTAAACTATTTATACAAAAAATCAAATTTGTGGCGTTTTAATTGAGAAAATAATTAACTCCGCAATAAAAGTTTGTTGAATACGCTCGCTTCAATAGTTTTTTTGATATCAACATTTGAATTTATAGAGAATCAACTATACATGTAGAACTAAGCATGTGTTATGCCTTTTGTGACTCGAAACGCAGTAGTTAACGGTTTTCGAATAAACCGTGGACCGCAAACTATTTACAAACAACTATTAGGTGTGCAAATAAATATTGTACACTTACACAGAATCGATTACAACTGTGTGTTAATTATAAATATTTACTCAAAATTTAAATAATTCAAAAAGACGAAAAAATATTCGCAAAAATAATTGAGACTATTTACAGAATTAAAAGTGTATTACATTACAGAATGTTTCCAGGATTACACGCCTAATATTTAATACTTAACTAATTATAAACACGTAATATTTAAAGTAGGTTCAGAAATCTTGACGAGTTAGAGAGAGTGATTTTACATAATTGGAATACAACATTTTTATGTACGTTGTATAAAAATGATTTTAGTAATTATTAATATAAAACCCTCTTGAAACCATTTTCCAATCCACTTCGAATCGAAAATATTTTTATAATTTACGTGTAGTCACCTGCATTCAAATGTTAATCAGAAAAGGGAAGCACAAGAATTTTGATAAATGTCGCAGAAAAATGAATTAGGCATGTTTAAGTATGTAAACTGAACTTCATGCACATACATCGTATACATTATAATTATTTCTTAAACACAAATGTTTCACCAACTTTTTGGATGATTCGGAAAAAAGATGATTGTCGAAAAGAAAGAGGAATGTTTTGCAGGCTTGAAAGTATCTTACGTTCTACTGGAAGCAATAGTGCGCTTTCTTTTAAAAATATAAGATTAATCTGCGTTTGTGTGCTGGAGAGGGTGGCTTAACGGTCGATTAAGTGGGAATAGCTTATCACGATGCGTGTGAGCTTTTCCACTCGCTCTAGAAAGTTTGCATTTCGAGCGAATGACGAATTAGGACGCCTCTTTGTGCTTTGCGAATATCGAGACCCCTTTTTTATAGTAATTTTATAGAACCTGATTCTTTATCGGGATATAAATTCTATAAACCTGGAAAAAGGGGATTTAATAATCCAAGATTCCTTGGAAAAATTTCGATTTTATGTATGCGGGAGGAATTTGAAGAAATCCTGGTGCATCGGGACTATATCTTAATAAGTCCACCATTTTCGGATATTATTAATAATGGCTTGGACTTAGATCGCTATTAAAATAATATTTTTAATTATTCAAGTAACTTCGGAAATTGATATGTCTAAAACAATCGTATCCTCCGCATATATTTAATTACAAAATGTTTATCACAACTAACTTAACATTGTACACGTCACTACACTTAGTGTAAAGTAATTGGCAAATAAATTTACGTCACATTCAAAACAAAGGGCTCACATATTCATAGAGTCGTAAGATAAATTCGTTTCGTGCCAATCTAGACTTTTCAATTGGACTATATCCTTCAGGACTTTCGCGATGTCCTTACACATCAAAACCATTCGTTCGTCCAAAATCTCTGATAGAAATCTTCATAAGCCAAGTAAATCTCGCGGAGCCACAAGAAGCTTTTTCCATAAATCTTGTCCATCAAGAAGATTTGTCTTCAACAGGACGTGACGTTCATCAATCCCGCGAACGTGGTGTTCGTATACATGCTTGTAAGAGAGTTGGTGGACGGCGACGAAGCCTCCGAGAGGGAACTCCAGGCGACGGTCCTTACTTGCCTCTATCTCAGCTACAGCTACATGGGTAACGAGATCAGCTATCCCTTGAAGCCGTTCCTCGTGGAGGACAGTAAGGATAAATTCTGGGACCGGTGCCTCCTGATCGTCAATCGACTGAGCTCCGAGATGCTGCGGATCAATAGCGAACCAGGTTTCTTCACGGAGATCTTCACCGAATTGAAGGTAATATCCTATTTGACTAAGGAATTTCATACCCGGGTGGTCCGATAAGTACTTAGCCTCAGCGCCGGATGATGTCATTATCGTAAGATAAATATACTATCGTGTAATATATTCTCGTAGACAGCTACTGTTAAAATTTCAGCCAAATCGGACTCGTAGTTTTGCTCTGGCCGGGTTTGAAAGCGGGCGTGTCCACGAATTTTGGAAAAATGGGAAAAGAGCGATTATCGTTCGGTGATTGGATTCTTATTTTTGGAAGGGAAATCGCGCAGCGAAATCAAAGAGCGCTTAGATGCCGTTTACGGTGACTCTTCTCCTTCGATGGCGACCGTCAAAAATTGGTTTAACGAGTTTCGACGTGAAAACGAGACCTCCGGAAAACGTTTTTTTTTCAGACGGGTTAAAGATGTTGGATCGTCTGGGTCGCTATCATCGCTGGGTCAAGTGTATCGAGCTAAATGGAGACTATGTTGAGAAATTGATCGCCGCTTTTCCAATATTTTCGTTTTTCTTTTGTAAGCTAAGTACTTATCGGACCAACCTCGTATACGAGATTGTTCAATAAGTTCGCGGAGCGTCATCTATTAGTCAGCAGTGGAACTAAAGTATTAATATTAACATTGACATTTCGTGTTAAGATATGAGACACGAGAACATGGCCAAAATTTCGATATTTTATTGCGACACTTTGAATGAAGTTTTGGGATTCAAAAATCTGTGCGCACAGTGGATGCCGCATTCGGTAACAGTGCAAGAAAAAGACATTCGAATACGACTTTGTCAGCAACATATGGAGCGTTTTTTTTTAACTTTTATAGTCTTTTTAGTTTTTAACCAAGTCTGTAACCATTAAAGTAATTTTTGCAACAATAAATTCGTTTTCTGATTTTTGATCCGCAAACTTATTGAACAACCTAGTAGTAGAAAATAATTTATATTTCTATTATGAATCATTTATGTTTCTGAGATTGATGCCTGGCAGAAAATGATTTACGTTTTTACTACGAGATTTTGTACAGTAGAAGATTATTCGCTCTTCTGTTAAATGATATTATACTGTAATATTTTGTGTAGTAAAAAACGATGTTTTTCTGGGCCGTGTTATAGCTAAAATTTTAAGGCACTTTTTGATTTTTATCGAGCTTTATGCATGGTAAATACGTTTGGAGAGGGTGAATTGATACACAGTAGGGGTTAGGGCACATTATTCAAGATATAATTATTATAGATATAGATATAGAAATTTATTTTTGATCCTACACCTCCTGAATATCAATTCCTTTTTAAGATTAACAATTTGAGATATAAGTCGATTCTTTAACCTCTGAACATTAAGTTTTACTTTTGAATAATCGACTAAAAAATTTGTAGTTAATTATCTACTCAGTACTTCACAAATCCTTTCTAAGATAAATTCATGACAAAAAAAAATGTAATTAACAGTATTGATATAGGTTGATCTTCTATTTCTTAACCTCAGTTTCTTCTTATGGATTAAGCAATCCATTGGTGGTTTATATTATTTCTCAACTTTCTGGACCTCAATCACACCTCTTACATCAGCAAGTAAAATCCCATACTTTCGATCTTCGTTTTTCCTTGTAAATAATCAAATTGTTCCACGATTTAGCTGTTCTTCCAGCTTTTGAACTTAATTTTCACTTTTTAAGTTAATAAATGTAGATCTAACTCAATTTCTTCTACCTGTAATCCTAAATTGCTTCATTAAAATTAGCAATAAAAAATACAGACAACTTTTTCCTTTAACCAGTTAAGTGCAGAATTTTGTTTAAAAAATCCCCCATATAGTAATTAAAATCAAGCAATGACGAGTTTACACGTCAAACACGGGGGAAATGGTCCCATTATACATTTTTCGAAAAACGAGGAAGGACTATATTTTCATTTGATAAAAAAAACTAACGATTCGTTTCCGAAAAGGTTATTGCTATTATAAAAAATACAGACACAACAGAAGTTGAAGAAAAAAAAATAATTATAAGAATTTCAAACACGTTATATTCAAACACATTATAAGAAACACGATACCACGAAAAGTAGCTTTTCACTGGTCACACATCAATATCATGTCTCCTCACGGATTCCATTTTTCGAACAGACTCCTTAAACAGACGACTTCTGAGGGGAATCGCTTTCGATGGAGCAGCCGATACAAAATTGGAGAAATATTTTCCAATGCGTAGCTTATGTGGATGTAGATAATCGGCCAATTAGAGAAACCCTGTGCTTGCCATCTCCATAGAAAATACATAACAGTTATATTGGCAATACAAAGGAAACATACCAGCAAACAATATTCCAATGATATTTCATTGAAATTTCGAATTTTCATAATCACTGCTAATTCTTTACTTCACACAACGAGTACACGTATCGACCACAGCCGCGATAGAGATTTAGTTCGACGTGCATGCACCTCAGACGCGCTTAATCGTTCAAAGAAATCGGCATAACGCATTGAATAACTTGTACAGCACAAATATCGCATGCAGAAAGCAGGACACTTAAATAACCGAATCGGTGCAGGCATGCGGCGCGAGCGAGCGTGGCAGCTTGTCTGGCAGCGGCCTGGAGCGAAGCCTCGTCGTCTCCGGGGTCGCTGTACCCACCAAGGCGGCTTGACGGAGCTACACGTTCCACCTCCTCCACATCGCCAGCCGCGGCACCGAGGCGACGATCCTCTGACGACGGTCGACCCGACGAGGGTCTTCAACCGCATCTTCAGCAGCAGCCACAGCCCTCGCCGCCTGACAAGCCCTCGACGTCGCGAGAAGCGAGCCACAGGTGCCCTTCCTGCGGCCAACGAAAGCGGGAGGAGATATACGCGATCGAGGACCTGGACGCCATCGAGGCGGCGCCCATCGAGTCCCAGAGGACGCCGACCTTCCACGGAACCTGCGCCTGCGAGCTCGATAATGCCAGGAAATCGACGGAGGCAGCCATCCGGGACATCAGGAAGCGGAGTATACTCGGTACTGAGTTTCGTTGGGAGCTTCACACCTCGAGCACTGATCTGGATTTGGCGAGGAAGACCAGGTGCAGCTGTCACAGTCTCACTCCTGAAGAGAAGCGACCGCAGGACGTTGCGATCAGGGGTGACCTGAGGAAGCATCACAGCGCGGAGACCGACAAGTGGTCGGTCAAGCCCGATCACCTTCTGACGCCGATGCACGATCTTAGGAAGCACAGCAGCGATGACACGAGGATGGCCAGGGAAGCAAGGTGGCTTCAGGTGCCGGAGGTACTGCCGAATCCTAAGCCAAGGTGCACCTGCCCCAAGATCAAGTCCCTGCCTGCTTCCACGCCCGAGGAGAAGAAGAAGGAGATCCCCCACTCCGCCTCGTTTTCCGCGGAGGAGCCGAAGGTCGATAAGCCGGAATTGAAGAAGCACGCCAGCGAGGAGCCCAGGTTGCAGCGTGGCGAGAGGATTAAGGAGAGGCCGAAATTGGAGAGGTCCCGGGCGAGAGTCGAGAGTATGTCCAGGAAGGAGAAGGTCGTAAGTCCCGAGGAATCGAGGAGGCACAAATGGGCGATGAGGGCGCACTTCTCCCTGCCCGCGGAGAAGAAGGAGTCCAAGTTCTCCAGAAGCCAGGACGCCGTGAAGAGCAAGAGCCTGAGGGACAGGCCGAGGTACAGCATCCGCAGAAGCATGTCCCCCGAGCCTGATCCGCGGCAGATGAACAAGCTCGAGAACAGAATCGTGAGAAGACTGATTTCTCCCGAAATCACGATGTCGGATCCGAAATGGGCTCCCTACGAGGACGCTTCCCCTCTGCCGACCATTGGTATACGAAAACGCGACCAGAAGCACATCGGCGAGATACGTTGGTCGCCCTACAAGGGCTCACCAACGACGAGTTTCCCCTCCCAAGAGCCGGAGGAACCGAAGACCTGGTCGCCCTTTCACAATGTCACACCTACTCACCATCCTCCGCCTGTCGCCACACCTTCCAGGAGCGATGACGAGGAGTTCAGGTGGAGAATCCTCAACCAGGTGGCACCGTTTCCGCTCTACCAAGGCGCATGGAGGGATCAGTCCCCGGAGAAGACTCCTGTCAAGGAGAAGATAGACTCTTCGCCGCCGATCTGGTCACCCTTGGTCGAGTCCACGCCCATCAAGAGGCGGCAGCCGGTGTCGCCGGTGCAGAGAAGGGCACCGAGGCTCGTCAGGAGGAAGGCTTTCAGGACCAGGTCGGAGAGTGCACATCCTGGAGACGATAAATTGCCCAGTGTTATAATAAGAGCGGCTAGTGAGGAGACCAAGGCCCGACAGAGGCCTCAGTTGTTAAGGTCCAAGGCCCTTTTGGAGGTTCCTGCCGGCATAGCTGCGACGAAGAGGTCCTTGAGCGAGGAGGTGCCCAGGTTCAGAGCTCGCGCACCCGACAGGGCCAGGAGCGAGGAGGTGCCCAAGTACGAGGACCCTTGGTTCAATGGGAACGAGGCAGCGGAGCTGAGGCAGTACGTCACCACCGTGTGACGCTCCGCGGATTTTCCGAAGTTGTCCATCGTGGAATTCAAAGGGCCTGCGGGGAGAGGACAGGTTACGGTTAAGGCCCTTTGTATCTTCTTTGGGTATTTAGACTTTGGTGTAGATTCTAGTTCGTTGATACTGAGATTTGGGAAGGGGGTGGTGGAAAAAATGAAGTGTGTGCACAATGACGGCCCTTTTTTATTTCCATTTAGTGTCTGAAATGTAGCGTGACCTTCGAATGGGTTATATGGAGGCTGGCTTAGCCAAGGTGAGATTTAAAGGGTCACCAAAGGTTTTATAGCGCGAGTCCTTTTTGTTTACCCCCGGGGATTTATTATGTAGTGCGATGTTAGGAAGGAGTTCACCGAGACTAGTTTGTTGTTCTTGAGATTTAAAGGGCTTGAGAATAAAGAGCAGATTATCTGATTCGCTACAGAGCGGAGACCCTTTTTATCTGCTTTGGTTGTTTAGATTTTGGTGCAATGTTTGGATGGATTTTTATTGGCTCTCGTTTATGTCGATTTTGAGGTTTAAAGGCCATGGGGAAAGAGGATAGAATACTCTACGAGTCCTTTTCATCTCTTTTGGCCTTTTTAACTCTGATGTAGACTTGGTTGATTTTTTTGTTGACTTTGGTTCGTCGATCCAAAAATGAAAGAGTCAAGGAAAAGGCGTAGGTTATGGTAGAGACCCTTTTTATCTCCTTTGGCGTTTTAGACGGCGTCTGATTTTTCTAGAGCCAAGTTTTTCGATATAAAAGGCGTGGAAGAAAGGACAGGATAGAGTGGAGGCCCTTTTCATCTCCTTTAGCTCTTTTTTTAAATCAACCCCTAAAGTTTCTTAGACCAAAAATTTAAAATGATTTCCTTACAATATCGTTCTACGATGATTTATAGTTTTAGAAGAATATTTCTGATTCAATAAGCATATTATCCGTTACTCACTTAACTCTCAATTTAAAATATTCCAGGCGCGGTCAAATGATTGAAGAAAAATTGTCGAGGTCAAATATCTCATTATTTCTTAATTTTTAATACTTCAGATGATATGTGATAATTTACAAAAAGTTCTGGAAACTCTGTTACCCTTAAATATTTTTTTATCTCAAATATTCGACGACCTAATACAATCCAAAGAAATTTTAACGTCGTCTTAAATAATCCGGAGTTCTTTCCCTTCGATATCCTCTTCTTCCTAAAAAAAAATCTTCCGATTGGTGTTCAAAACACTTTAAACGGTATCCAAAAGTGTTAAAAAAAATGTCAGGGTTCCTCTATCCTCTAACGTTCCTCCCACCCTCCATTCGAAATATCCCAAACGATATCGAATGGTATTTCAATTATCCAGGATGCCTTTATCCCTAAATATGCTTGTATCCTGCAATTTACAATATCTCACATGCTGTCCAGCCATGTTTTAAAAATGCTAAAGCCTTTCCATTCTCGAATATCCTTCCATATATTAATTTCGAAGGACAAAGGGGGATGAAGGGAGATTCTCGTGAAGAAAACGAGCCTCGTTGGCCTACGCAAGGACAAGAATCGAATGAGAAAAGAGCAGGAAATGGATCCATCGAGGATCCGGACGATGCCATGGGCTCGAGCTCCGACTGTTACGCACGTATTACAATATCGATTTTCCAAGGGTCGAGAGGAAAAAAGAGAAAAAGTTAGCGAGTTACGTTTAACGATAGGAGTTCTAACAGTTAAGATTGTGTCTTTAACGATAACAGTACCGAGTAATCGAGTTATTAGAGGTAATGAGAAAAGAGAAGGATAAATACACGAGCTTAGTTATTAAGAATAGCGGTGTGAATGTCCGAATCCGAATGAGGAAGAGATAAAATGGGCTGTCTCTGGAAAATATGTCCGCCTGGCTGTGCGTATTTATTAGTGTAATCGATTTGTTTAGCCTTTAATTAAAGGAACGTATGTATCCACGGGTTGCATTCCAAGATTTGGAAACGCGGGGACCGAATTGGAATGGCCGAAGATGATCGTCCGCTCGATAATCGTCGATCTTGGAGGCTTTTAGATTTGATTTCACGCTTGTAAAGAAATTCTCATAATTTGAATAATTTGTTGTAAATATTACACGCGTGTTCGGAATATTTATAAACACGTCTACTCGATGATCATCGATCCTGGAAGCTTCTGGATTTGATATTACGCTGGTGGAAAAAGAATTCAAAACGCTTCCAGAGACATGAGTAATTTATTACGAATGTTGCACGCATGTATACACGAATTTGAAAAATTCAGAGGCACGTATACTCGGTGGCAATCGATCTTGAAGGCTCCTAGACTCGATATTGAATCGGTAAAAAAAAAAAAAAAAATGTAGAGCGTTTCCAAAGGCTTGGATTAATTTTGCACACCTGTATAGAGGAAATTACCGAAGCTTAGAGGCGGCTGTACTCGATAATTAATTAACCGTAGCTCCGTATACTCGATATTATACGCATGTGCAATGTCCACGGTGCGGTTCGCGAGACACTAGGAAAGTGAAAAGAAATTCGAGTTTAATCCATGTGCGTGTGTGTCGAACTTTGAAGCCGTTTGTCCCTCGTGAAGAACGAAATAATGATCGTTTCTACCGGGATTTTTGGGCGCCAAACCTCGTCAGCGCTCGAATTCGGACTTGCATCCTTCCAAAGGGTCTTTTCGCCGTTTCTTTTTTGTGCTTGCAAAATGCATTTGGAACCTACGAAAATTCACGTGAAGGATGCGCATGATTGAAAAAAGAATTATGTATAATCGTAGAATGGGGGTGGGGGATTCAGTCATTAATTTCGATGTGTGGAAACGGAATGAAGTCGTGAAATGGTTACGGTATTTCTGAGGGTATTTTAAAGGAAATAACGAGCCACGGCGATTCGCAATTTTTGTATAAAATTCTAATGAAGGAAAATAGAGGAGTAGGAATATAGTATATATTTGAGTTTTATCGAGTTTTTCTAATTTTTAAGAGAAGCAAAACTCGATAGTATATTCCAGAAGTTACAAATCTAATTTTATAAAGACACAAATTATAAGTTAAGTTAATTTGTATCGTTTGAATTTACGATTGAAAGTTTATTTAAAAACCTTAAGTTTAAATTGAGTTTTTACGCGCCGAAAATCTTATTATATACACCCGGATTTATTAAAGAAATTGAAGCCTAGGTTGTTAATATTTATCCATCAATTTATTTGGAATAAACCTTTTAAGGAAACTATTTTTAAAGTCCATGGCGCTTTAGGAGGAGAATCCAATGCTGAAATTGTATTCATTGTTGATTTTATTTAAGAGATTTCATCGCCAAATTTTTGTTTCCAATGCTTTAATTCTCTTAGCATAGACATTGAAAGAATTTTGTTTCGAATTCTTGTTAGCGATCCATAATATTATTATGAGGATGATAAAAAAATCAGGGTAAAAGAAACGTGGTTCGTTATCCTTTAATACCCGAAGAATTTCCATCCAAAATTTCCAGAGACATTCCGAGTTAAAAAGGAGAGCGTGAAGTTAGTGACAAACAAAAAAAAAAAAAGAGAAAGCGATTGTTGGTTTAAAATAAATCGTTCGTCATAGATCTACGAAGGGGAAGGTCGTAATAAATAAATAAATGAAGAAAAAATCAAGGGGATGGTTTCCGAGTCCCTGAAATATGCATAATTAATTTCCAAAGCAGGAAAGGGAGGAAGAGGGTTATTTCATGAAATACACCCTCATCCACCACTTTGTGCCGGCGCGTGCAATATTTAATTAGACTCGTAAAATTAATTAAACGGTAAGCGAACTGCGGTGAACCCTTTGGTTACCTTATCTTGTATCATTAATTATTATATCGATTAATTATATCCACTACGTCATTATTGATTATATCGTTTGAAAGACTAAAAACAGATAAAGAGGAAAAAAGGAACAAAAAGGAAATGCCTGCCTCGTTGACCATCAAACCCCATTTCTTTTTTTTATAATTAAATTGGAGAAATTAATCATTTTTGACGATTACCATTGCATATTGTTCATTTTTTCGTTAATGATGACTTTGTCATTTGCAATGTCACGGTTGTAATTGAATTTAGACTGGTGGGAATAAGATAATGTAAATGGAACAAAAACAAAAACAAAAAAAGAAAGAGTTAAAGATGAGAGAAAACGTGAAAAGTTTCAGCATTTGTAATCTTTAATATCTATTATTCTACATTTTTATTTCTGTCGTTAACAACGATTTAACGATAGTTTCTGATTGAAAGTTTGCAATTAAATTTAGATTGATAGAAATTGAAGAATCTAAATGGAGAAACAAAAGAAAAAAAAAAGATGAAAGAAGGGAGACTCAACATGAAGAGAAAGTAAGTTTAAACACCTCTAATTATGAATACCTATTATTGCATTTTTTTCACTTGTTAAGGACGATTGATTTATAATTTATGATTGCAATATTGTAATTAAATCTCTTTCTTTAATTTTTCCAGGATACAGTGATGTTGTTCTTCAGCACTACCAATCTTCGTGAATTCAAAATACAACCGGTGAAAGTGTTTCTTGCGTTTAATTGTGCTAAATTTGATAATTATTTAATAATGTGATATATAATTAATAGTAAGTCTTCGTAATTTAATAATGTAATATATAATTAATTGTAAGATTATAATTATAGTGTATATCATTTAATAAGTGTACGATTGACTGTAAGAATATCATTATTGTATGCGTGTGTAATTAATTGTATATGATTAATTTATTGATAAATGATTGTTACTCAAAAGAATTTGAACACTCTAATTAGTCGAAGATGTGACAAAAAAATTAAAAAATCAGAATAAATAGTAAAGGTAGGATTGTGAATTCTCGACGATTCATGGAAACCGTGCCGCCACCAATATCGTTACATTTTGTTATTATATACTCTCAAAACTAGCCAGAAATTCTTTGAAAAATATCGATTAATTAAAATTCTTTTTGAAATAATTATTAAAACAATTAAATTCACGATCATTATTCAAAATCATAAAAAATCCCTAGAATTCGCAAATACGTACTGCTTTCTATTCTATAATATTCTCCAGTAACAAAATTGCAAAATTCTCGGCACATCTTCCTCGAACCTGATTTAATAAATTTGTTTATTTTGCTCATTTAGTAACTTTTCAAGCACCTTCTATTTATACAAAATGAAATTATTGTTGAATAATTAGTTTAAATCGTGTTAAATACATATAATAATTCATGTAATCTACATTAGAACGTTGAACTCTCCGACAACCGATTACATTGCTTTAAAATTTAATACTTCTTCGTCTTCAATTTATTTTCGGTACCGACTACTCAGATCATTTAACCTAGGACTTACTGTTTAACTTTTTTGTAGTCAACTTTTAATATATTGAGCTCAAAACATGAATAATAATTTTATAAGTAATAATAATAATAAATAAGAATAATTTTATAAATTTCGACAGTGATAGTGGCAGTGAATGTTTTGAAAACAATTCTCAAAATGATTTTGATGATAGTGATGAGTACCTACCAGTCGCACCTTATTACATCCCAGAAAAAGAAAAGCTGCACCCATCAAATATTCAAACGAAGAAGAAACTTATGTAGAAATAGATAATTATGATAACTGAGACAATGATTGCATTGAAATCTAGAGTGATGCTGATGATATTCTTCCTAACAAGATTCCGTTTACAAATATCAATCATCAAATTTTCGGAAATTACAATATTATTATTTCAAAAAATTATTTACTAACGAATTCATAATGAAACTTGCAACTTAGTGAAAAACATGTATAAAAATCTAAAATCTCATAAGGGTTAATATGAATTCTGTGACACCAGAGCTGCAGTTAAAATTTCACTTATGGTGTTACAAGCAGAGCATATTGAAAAGCATATTCCTGAAATTCGGAATTTTGTGTCACCTCATGTATCATAATATTTTCTTTCCACCATATAGCAAAATTGACTGCACATTTAACAAAAATCTCCATAAATTAAAATAATTTATTTAACTTATTTATGAATTTCATTTAAAATTAGATAAAATGTTTTAGAGATCTAGTTGATCGTAATTAAAGGGCGCAATTAAATTTAAATTAGACGTATAAAAATTCACCGAATTAATTTACGAACGGATGTATAAAACGGCATTTTTCGAAGGCAAATTTTATACACTTCCGATATATGTTTACTATTTCTGTTTTTATATCTTCTGTATAAAGAACAAACCGAAGAAGCGTTCTGAGCATACAAATTACTATCAATTTATATTACAGCATCGATTTTCAGACACGATTATTGGGACAAATGGATCCCCTTTCATCGAACATTTTTTCACTTGCGGTAAAGATGGTTTTTTTCTTTCACTAGGAATCACTCCCATATATTTTGCATTATACTTAAAAATCAGGATGTACGAGATTCCATATATTTCCGCAGAGGTCCTTTAATTTAATAAAATTCATTGACAGTATATGACCTTCTTTCGTCTTGATCAATCAAGCTCATCAAATCAGTCAAATAACTTCATCGAGAAATTACTTATCAACCTTCTTCTTCAAATTTAACTAATTGTCCACATCGACTGCTAAGGTCATTTGGCCTAGGACCTACTACTTAACACTAAACCTATCAGCCACTTTGAAGGTATATTTTTGTATTAAAATGGTGTTGGTAAAAATGTGGTTTATCAGTCATTTGTGACGACCTCTTTTCAGAACACGCCCTTTTCAGAAGTGCGTCGCAAGAATCAAGCGATGACGTGTATAGTCGCCAAACAAAGAGTAAGTGTCACTGTTAAAATATTAAATGAAAACGTCCGCTGTATTTTCTAAAATGAACAATTTTATTATTAATATTTACATATTCACTTAATAGATATATACTGCATACATGGCGAACGAAAAACTCAAGAAAAATCAAATATTTATAAAAATGAAAAATTCAAACTGCTGCTGTCGAGTGGTATTCACCAAAACATATACTAAATCTTATTATTATACACTGAAATCTTAAGCCTACCCCACGATTGTCTTTTCGCACTTTCCCTCCCTTAGTATACGACACGCGGGAAATTCCTGTCTTGAGCAAGTACCCCGAGCATCGTTCAAAATTCTCGAGCACCACATTTAAATACACTAAATATATCCTTGAAGAAAAAGAGTCAATAGATCATGTATTGATCAGATATATACGCTCCAACAATATCATGGCAAATCTGAGTAAATACCTCGTTCCAAAGTTCTACAATTTTTCAAAGAAGTAATTGACCGATGATTTTGACCAATGCAGTAGGTTTAGTGTAAAGGTAGATTTTGAATATGGTTCAAAATGTGTTTAAAATCTAAATAATTAAAAACTTAGGTATGTGACACGTACACTGTAATTCTGATGGTTTAAAATCTAAACCTACCACATTAGTCAAAGTCACCGCTCAGTTATTTCTTTGACAAATTGTAGAACTATACGTTCACGTCGTAGTTAGGCGCCAAGCGCGCCATTTCGAGCCACTTGCCGATAAGCGAGCTAGAGTATAAACAAATGGGTTAGGTGACTTTTCAATCACAATAAATACTGTTTTGGATTCGTATCCCGGATTCGCTTATAATCTTAATGTTATAATACAAATTCGTGAATGTTAGGTTCAAAGATGGCGAAAAATTTAACGCGAAAAGTTACAACCTTCTGTAATCGATGTACAAGCAAACCTCACCTTTGTTTACCTTGTTTTAATAAATCACACTTATGTTTTTAACACGTTGAGTGCTACGCCCATTTAAAAGGAAATGTCCGTCAGGCTACGCGCGCTGCTTGAAAGTACGCTGTCAGTCACCGGTGACTGACGCAGCCGCATCGGAAAGTTCAGTGTCAGCCACTGGTGATTGACGTCACACTTAACTTGATTCGAATTCGGATTTTTTCCGTGGAAGTGCCAGCTTCTATTCGCTACACCACCATAACTCCGTTATTACCTTTTGTATCCTTGAAAAATTATTATCACGACAAAAGTTGGAAAATTGAACGAGATATACTATCGGTGATTTAATTTAATTTTATAACTCACGTAACCAGGAAATTACGATTGAAGAATAATTTGCATAATGGTAACGTACCATTTTTGGCACGTAAAATCGTAGAAAAACTCAAAGAAAACCGGATGACTTGCTACTTCGCATGCATATTTTCTTGATTATTTTTATTTGAGAGTTGAAAAGTACGCTTTCACGGTGATCACAAAATTATTGTCCACTCAGTTATTATGCAAAATTACTATATCTTGCCACTGTGAAAAAATTCCTGTGAAAAAATACTTTGAAAAAAAAACAGGCTCATTGGTGATTCTAAGATTCAGAATTAAAACAAACTTCATAATTTTCACAACCACGTCAATATTAACATAAGAAACACTTTATCTATGTGAACAGTGTCGCTTTGTATAAAATCTCAAAATGATTTATACGATACATTTTTCGCTAAATTTTAGAAAGATTTTATTTATAATATGCGCATAGATATATAATCTATTAATTGATTCTCAATGGCAAATTGTAGAATAAGTTTTATTTCAATGTAAAAAAAACGATAGGAGATGAAAACTCAGTAAAAGGTTGCTTTCGAATGTTTTATTTCAAAATACCAACATCTCGTGTGCTTTGATGCTAATAGATTTGTCGATTTATCCCGTTAGGTGCTTATTTATCCCTGAATCACATGGGGGTTCAAAGATTCTTTTTGCGGGTAATGAGATATCGAAAAGTAGCGGAACTCTAGAAACAATCCCCCCGGACCTCAATTATTTGTACGGTATTTTTTTCCTAATTATAATCTGTACAATATTTTAGAAACAAATATCTATATACTTTTCTTACTTGTAAATAATTCTAAAACAATCCTAAAATCCTCTCAGGCTTTATCACAAATATTTAGAAAATCGTTGTATTCAATGGAAAAAGGAAAGTAAATCGGTTCTTTCAAAAAAAAAGGTTCAGTACCTAACGGGTCAAACCTCCGATTTTTCAGTGCAAGAATCAAAATACCTATAGTTTAGATGTAATGAAATACTAATATACAATAATATAATTTTGTGATTAATCCTGATAATCATAACGACGTAAAGATAAATCCTTGGTGTATATTAGTGATCAAATTTGCCGATTAAGCATAACGTACCATTAATCTTTCGACTTTTATCCTTTGTGCATAGTTTATGCGACTATTGCGAAGCGAATTTCGATTAAAAATTCATATGTTAGTTTCTTCAAGCTCACGGCGCATCCTACGCACAGGACGCAGCAAGACACAATTTTTTCTCAACGGTGAAAATTCTTCACAAAAAAAAAAAGAAAGAAAAAATAAATAAACCTTATAAACTCTCCCCACAGTAAAACACTCTTTAAAAAAAAAACTCCGCTATTGTACATAATACTTTTGAAAAAAAATGGAAGGGAGAGAAGAGAGAGAGAGAGAGAGAGAGAGAGAGAGAGAGAGAGAGAGAGGTGTGTTTGTCGCGCACGGACCTAAGATACATAACAATTCTTAAAAAATAAAAATTAAAAGGTTCCTTTATACATTGTACAAGTTATAACAATCGATTCTGTGGACAAACTTCATGGGTATACCCATGTGCAAAAGCTCCTTCGGAGATCTCTTCCTTAAATTCAGATCATAATGATTCAAGGCTTCCCAGCAGATCTCTGTAAGTTTCGGGATTGTCAACCATACCGAGTGAACGGCGTACGTTCTCTCTACCTAAAAAAATATTGCTAATTAAAAAAAAAATAAAAGTCCACGGAACATGTCACGCTAAAAAAGTGTATCCATATAATAACGCTGTATACATAAAGAATGCCATTGTTTAGTGAGAAATGCATATACTAACTATCCCACTATTTATGTACATATTTCTGGATGAATAAACTTTCGATTGCTAATATGGTAAGTGCATCAAGAATATACGAGAGTTTATATTATATTTATAGATAAGCACAGAAAAAAAGTAATAATTCTCAATAGTTTCTTAAATCTCTCTATCAGTATTTTGAGATTAAGATAATGAGTATTGTAATACTTATGGATGATGATTTCCCATAAACAGATGCTGACATGTCGGATTAAAGCTGCAGAGATCTATTTTATACCCTACATACGTACATCGGAAGTGTCAGTATCTCAAAATCAAATTATATCAATTCTACTTTATTCTGATCGTTCACTATTTCGCCAAAGGTATATATATATGTCATTCATAAGGATCAATACCATAAAGATAGGAAAATTAAAATTAAATCAAGAGAATCTTACCTCGTCTTGATTCTTGACTATGCCACCAAATGTATACATGCGTTTCTCGGGCGTCAGTGCAACTGAATGAAAATAAATTGGTCGTGGCAGAAAGCATTGTCGGAGGCAGGTCCATTGAAGATTATCAAGATCGAGCCTCCACACATCAGAGAAAACGTGGTAACCATTGTAACCGCCAGATATCACCACATAAATCGTTCCAGTCTTCTCATCCGTGTATTGTACAGATCCATGGCACCTTCTGGGCTCCGGCACCGTATTGTCTTTCTTATCTCCACGTGTGTGCAAGGTAAGCCACTTGTTTCTTTTAAGATCGAAGGCTGGTATCTCCTAAAAAATCATGTAAGTTTGTGTGGTGATGCTCAATGATTTTAATAACACTTCGTTAATGTTTGAATGATATTTTGAAAGTATAATAAATTTTTATGCATGTTAAATGAAACTTTAGAAGTTGTATGAACAGTATTTCTGAGAAGTTAAAGAACGATTTATTTCATTGGGAAACATGCATGAACTGTGGTTCTTAATTCCTAAACTTCAAAAATTTATTTTTTAAAACAGACGATAATTGTCCGTAATTTAGGTGTTGTATTTTAAAAAACTATAGCTGTATCAACAATCCACGCTAAAGCAAGCACTGGATATATTTATAGAAACCCTTTAGCAATATTGTATTAATACATGCTCGATACATTTATTAGAAAATCTGGGATATATTATATCTATATATGCCTAAAATATTTGCAAAGAAGAAAACAATGCAGGCTATTTTATTTTTTTGTTCTTTAACAAAACATTATCTTTTTATTTACAGCAAATATTGTACCATTTATTTCAATAAAGTTAACTTAAATCAATCTAACAAACAATTCTTCAAAAGTATTTTAACCTATCTATGCTTTATTGAAAAAAATTCATGAAGAATTTTAAGGTATTTTAATATAAGAAAACTTTCAATTTATCCAATAAACAATTTTCTTTCTACTTATTACACATACAGTATTTTAAAATGGCAAGTAAATTCTTTACTAAGTAATCTATCCGTTACATAACAAAACCTAGTGTGTAAAGTACAGCATTAAAACAAGTCATTCTTGATAATTGATATAAAGTAATAAAAAAGAAATTGTAAATGATTAACATATCATTTTTAAATAGATGGTCTATAAAATTCAACATGCTACTCACGGAAAATCCAAAAGCTTCAACAGCAGTACCACCGCCCAGAACATAAATCATTCTTCCATCAAAAGCAAGCTCATGTCTGTACCTTCCTTTTGGTTCACAATGGTCCCTGCCAGTGCAAATATAAACTGCCTCCCACACTGCTGTTTTTAAATTAAACCTGTGAATATCACAAGTGTAGTCATAACCAGTGGTCCCTCCAATGGTATACAGATAGGATCCATGACAGACAAGAGCCTGCCCATATTGTGGTTCTGGTAGGTCACCCTTGGCAGGTACAACGGTCACTTTTCCATTGGTCACGTTGCAAGCATATAGCTGATTGCTGCACCTTTCTCCAAAAGGTACGCCTGTACCTCCATAAACCAAAAGAGCATTGCCCCTGAGCACAACTGCGTTAGATGCCAGTTCGTTGGGCATGGTTTCTTGATAAGGCAATCGTTTCCATTGCAGAGTAACCAAATTAAACCGCCAGAGTTCCTTGAAGAGAGGCCTGCTAGCACGCCAGGCCTGGTCGTTCTCCATTTCAGGATCTTCATCGGATATCCTGGGATTGAAGCCCCCATAGGAATAGAGATAGCGCTGGTCGCAGACTATGCGATGACCGCTACGTGCCTTGGGACACTGTTCACCTTGGGCAATATGCTGGAGGAAAACCAGAGGCCTGAACGCGTACATGGCTACCGGTTTACTCCACGTTTCAAAGAACTTAAGAGCATCACTGTACAAGTGACTACTCTCGGAAGCGATGTAACTCTTGGTTACACTACCGGATGGTTGAATTCACACCATCCTTCTGCATCAAAATACTCCGGAATATGTATCCCAATTCTAAAACAACCAATTTCGTAAAGCACAAATAAATCAACGAGGACAAATTCACGAGTGACGTTGATTTTCGGTCTGACCTGGTTGGTAGTTTGCAGAGATATTTTCTCGGGATTCTCTTGTAAATAGATTTTCGAGGTTCTAAAACAGAATACCACTTGAGACATAAATGAATTGACGAGGGCGGAATTTTGAACGGATGTGGTTTTTTGATCTGACCTGGTGGGTGCCTTTTCTTGAGGTATTTTTTCGAGATTTTTTTTCCAAAATTGCGGGGAATCGCGTTTGTGACGAACAATGCAGCACTGCATGCGGACGTGCGCAATGGTCGAACAGCTGATCGTGGACGGCGGCGCCTCAATGAATCGTCGTCATATCAATGAACTACTACGATGCGCCGCGCGGGAGAGAATGAAAGAAGATGCTCCTGTCTTTCGTTTTCGATGTTGGCTACTACTTTACCCTACGACCTGCTCACTTAACATAGCTTAATAGGAGTGAATATGGGTCACGCATAGGTTTACTTCAGCGAAGAATATCGGACTAAGTATACGACAATTTGTCATTAATTCTATTCGACATTTGAATAATCTAGTCTACGTGCAATATAGAAAAGTGCACATTTGTACCATGATTATTCGCCACAAGAGTATATTAGCATAGTGTAAAAACGATTATACTCGTTTAATAGTTTTTTTTATATTCATTTAACAATTAATATACAAGGTATAATCTCTAATTATTGGTTACAAAAGCCAAGACCATAACACTCATACAATATCGCCTCCTTCTTTCAAATAGTTTATCCTCTACGTGTAATATAAAAAAATATAATGATATTTAACAGATGTATCCAAGCATGTATTATCTCATAATACATTATACATATACATATATACCCTACGTAATATTCAAAAGCATCTGAGGTGCCACCTAACCTAACATAAAAACATACGAAAAAAATGAATAACGTTAACGCAAAGGAACAAAACGACAGGGAAATTTAAGAAACAAAGTACCGATCAAAGCAAGCAACAAAAGGAACAATAAAATAAATAAAACAAGAAATTAAACGCGCGATAAATTAAGAAACAAAATGAGTAATTAATGGAGGAACGAACGAAGAACTAAAGTGAGAAGCAAAAGGCGGGAAATAAAACGAGTACAAAATTCAGGAGCAAAATAAATAATAAAACGAAGATTGAATCAAGAGATAAAATCAGGAATAAAACGGAGGATAAAGCAAGGAAAACATAGGAAACATAGGAAAACATGGGAAAACAAGGAACGAACTACCAGATAAAGCGGGAAATAAAAGGGTAAGAAGGTCCAGAGTCGAGCAAGAATACAGGGATGATCAACTGGAACGCCGAGAGCTCCTGTAATGTTCCTATAACACCTGACTGGTTCTATCAGGGAGAGGGGGGCCGAAAGAGACTGTGCCCCGTTTAGAGTACGGCGTAGGGGAGACAGAATGGCAGGAGAGTGTGCCACGATGGAATTTCAGTCGGGAGGCGGTTCTGCTCCACGGGCGAACGGCGCATGCCTTCGATCGTCTGTCTCTTCCTTCACCTACGCCGTGACAAGCTCGAATGGGGGAGGGCAGATACCCGGCGTGTACCGCGACGTACGTTTCATACGAAAGACGTGTCGAGAGCAAGACAAGTATCTTGCTTGTATGAATTTTGCGATTTTACTCTCGCTACAACGTCGAACTTCCAAGAGTGCCTTGTTCAGTGTAAAAGTGACAGTTCAAGGGGGGGGTTCAAAGCGAGACGTATGATTATCCAAGTTTTTTCTGAAACGCTACCAACGAACTTATAACAGTGAGTTGGAGAGTGTAAAAGTGAGAATTCAAGGGGTGTTCAAGGGGAGAAATATGATTTTCTCAAGGTTTTTTGAACTTGTTTTAAAATCGAATTTTTGCGTGCCTTGGAGAGTGTGAAAGTGATAACTGTAGAAGGATTTATGTGGATAAATACGATCTTTTAAAGATTGTTTAGCTCGCTATATCATGAAAATTACGACGGTGTCGTGAAAGATGTACAAGTACAAATTTAAGAGGGGTTCAGGGATAAAAGACGATTTTTTTTAAGTGCGTTAGCTTAGATGTTTTATAGGTGGCTTGAAGAGTGTACGGGTGAAAATTTAACTGTGATTCAGGGTAGAGAAATGACGATCTTATAAAAAGTTTTTAAACTCATTGTACAAAAATGATTTTAACAGTAGATTGGAAAGTGTAAAGGTGGCGCTGTAAAATAAGTGCAGGAGAAATATACGAAGCAGTGACCTTTTGAAGAGAACAACGTAAAAACGTATTATTCCGTTGTGAAACTGTGTCGTAAATTCGTGTAACATTTCGATTAACATGCCAGGTGAGAAGAGAACATATCAATCGAACTTTATTCTTCACTTTTGACACTCGAAGCCTATGACGCGCGTGACATTCAAACTCGAGTACGTATGTACGCCCTCTGCATATATTTGTCGATCAAATATGTAGAAAGAGAAATCCCTGTAAAAATAAATGGCAGAAAAATAATTTGGGAAGATATAATATTTTCTCCACGATCAAAACATCGAGGCCAGTGATAGATTTTTTCCACAATGTCCATCGTTCGATTTTAACATTAGAACTCGAAGGATTAATCAAGAAGTCTGTTGAAAATAGTGTCGGATGAAATACGAGTAGGTGAGAAACCGCAAGAGTGCATTTACATCGAGAATATAGTGGTAACTGGAAGCCGTCCTAAGCAACAAATTCAAGGCGAGGCAATCTTGTTGAACAACGCCTAGAAATAGAATAAATAACGACATCCATAAGTGGCGATAAAGTCTAGGAAAGTCCTCTAACGTGCCTGCAGTGATCCTAAAGAACAACTTTACAATTATCCAAAAACAATTCATCCATTTATTATTCATATAAGTTTATAAATCTCAAGAGCAATCCAAAGTATAATATTAAAATGTAAGGAACAACTCTGAATCAGACCCTACAACGACGAAATTTACAATTATGCAACAAGTGACCAACTTCATCTCACAAGCTCTTTAAATTCAAGAGTGATCCAAAATATCCCATCAGAATCCAAATGACAACTCCAAAGAAGACTCCGAAGAGTGGATCAAGAATCGAAGCCTGATAAATCGATACGCAGTATCGGAGGATGTCGTGATCGTTTTTCTTCACGGTGAAGAGCGGTGATTAAATACGCGAAATCTAGCATTTCATTTATATTTCTAATTACAAATCCAGTGTCTTTCACTCATAATGCCATTGATTTCTCGCATAAAATTACCACGTGCGAGGAAACAAGTTATTAACGACAAAACTTTAATAACAAACAAATGCAGAATTTCAAGAATGTTGAAGGGCGATAAATGAAAATCGATATCTCCATGGGTCCTACGGACCCAATACGCACATTGAAGGGTTAAAATGGAATTCGGTGGATACCGTGGCGGAGGTCCACGTGTCAAGGTGCGACGACGGGCCGAATTGGGCAGACGTCTCACTAGGAGACTCTCCCTCGTCGCCAGGATGCCGGCGGCGATTCTCAGCAGGGCTAACGTGCCGGAGCCCAAACCTGTCGAGATCACGGCTATCGCACCAGACAAATCGCAGCTGACGGTGAGTTTGTTTTTCCGATTTTTCTTTTTTTTTTTTCTTGTTGATCTTGAGATTGTGCAATGTTTTATGGAAAGCTTAAAGATCGTATGTGGGATGTGCGAATTTGTTTTATTGATTTATCTCTTTTTTTTCTCGTGAATCCTGAAATTCTCTAAATATCTCTGTAAAGTTTTATGAAATGCGTGCAGATTTATGGATCTATATGAATTATTTTTTTTCTGGTTAACCTCGAGATCGGCAAGCACTGTCGTATCTTCTAGCACTACTTGTATATCCTTAAGAATATCACACACAATGTTTTTTCTTCTTGTCTCCTGATTAATTCTGACATCATTTAGTATATTTCTAGTATTTTATGGAAAACGTGAAAAATCACCACATAACTGAATTTATTTCTTTGATTTTTCATGGAGAATCTAGAAGTCGTCTGGCCCCGAATAATTGATTGTCCTGATAACCAGAAAATGTATGGTTTCTTCCTTTTTCGACATTTTGCTGTAACAGTATCTCGCAATAGGGTTTTTTAAATACAATTCTAAGGTGGTCTATTTTAGTATTTATCTCGCCAATTTGATAAAAAGAGTTAGAGGGATTTTTGTGATTTCTTTGTGAATCCATTTTCAGGATTTCCAACGGTTTCTATCATAATAATCTAGCTAACCACTGTAGCATATACATTACATTAAGCCATTTTGTATTATCATCTAGAATTGTTGACAAATTAATTTGCGCGTGTAAAATCTAATCGAAAGCTTTGTCGATAACTCGAAGAATATCTCTGGATAAAAAAGGGGGCTTTCGATTTTAAAGCGAGGAACGTATAACGCGTAACACAAGGTCCGACTAGTCCCTGGTTACCAATCCTGACCGTAAACTTTCATCGATCGGTTAGATCCATCGCGGTATACGTGGCGTGGCATTCGAGAATAGACTTTCGTTCGTTCTAAATTTGCATGACCTAATGGGCGGCCAGTGATCTCCGGCTTCGAAAGCGAATTTCCCGGAACCGTCGACTTGAAAGCACGTCACACACGTCGATTGCATCGTCTGCCATCCCGCAAAAATATTAGGCGCGCGAATTGTTTGGCAAATCGCACTGCAACTCCGTTTTTACCGAATCTGTGCAATATATTTGTGAATTGAAATCGATAGCATTCAAGCCAATTTGATGAAAATGTGTATGACTCATTTTACTTGAAAATATTTTTTTAAAACTATGATCATGTTTTTTTCGAGGTCATCATTTCTGCAGAGATTTGTAGGAGAAAACTGTGAGGTTTACACAACTGAACAGGATCTCGGTTATATTTTTGGCAGTTACATAGACTGAGTATTATTAAACGAATTGTTCCAAGCGGAAGACAATGTGAAACTGAATTATCATATATTTTTTACATAGCACGAACGCATAGAGACAATTCATAAATTACATAAAGCCATTTGATTGGCAGATTTCGAGCGATTATTTCCAGAAGAATTTTAACACGCATCTTTCCAATATCCGCAACGTTTGAGAAAACATATATACCCCATGAAGTTTCATTGCCAATAAAATTCAACGTTACAGCATTATTACAGGATGTTTGTACTGTATATAAATACTTTTCGTGCGGTATATCTATTCTTGCAGTTCGTTATAATATCACTCATATTTCTTATTCTGTGAAACATCATGAATGTTTTTGGGATGAAACAGAAAAATGTATCTACTATATTCTATTATCCTAAAAAACGAAGCAGAACCGCCAAGAAGATAACGATTATCTCTATGATAATCCAATGAAATGTATTGTGCTTTACTATGAATAAAGGTTTGGTTTTATTGCAAAATGAAGCATACTTAAAAGTTAAGTAATTAGCAATGGATCCGGATTTTGTCAGGTGCATCGAAGATGTCGCAAGGGAGTAGGTGTCCCATTGTTTCTCGTTAACTATGGAAAACCTCCGACCTTCCTCGGATAATTGTCATTATTGTCGTTAGCTTATGAGCATTATTCGACGTTAGATCCACCTTGGGGGATCTCCTTTCACCGCTGCAAGGAGAGGACTATGAAGCAGTGGCACTCAAACTTGTTTAAGATTAGAATTACTGGATAAAAGTTAAGCACGATTTTTTATCGTACAAATGTATGTGGAAAAACTTTCAGTCTTATTATACCCTTTCTAAGGATGAAAAAGTCATATTTAACCCCTTATATGCCAAAACAAAGTGGGAACCTAAAAAATGTACCAATTAATTCCATTTCTACAGTAAGTTAATTAGAGAAAGAATATTTTTATTCAGTTTTATTCAATCAGTACAACATTTAGGTACAACAATCAAAGCTATAAGTTCCACTACTTAGGTAGAAATAAATAAAAAACGGGCGTCCCAAAAAAGGAACAATGATAAACAATGGGTTAACTACCAAATATTTAGGTTGAGACTAATACGACATAGACTGCCTTCAATGTCGCAGATTTACTTAATTATGATGCGTATCTTTGACAGAAAAAATGATAGTATTTGTAGTTCTACGCGTTGTAATCAGACTAAAAACGTATTTACATCTTAAAAATTGAGAGTTCGCGAGCTTATGTCTACACGATTTTTTGCAACCTTATAGTGAGCAGGATACAATATTAAATTTTGGCTATCTATTTCCACAGTGTGTACTCTATACATAAAAAACTTTCATCGTTGCACATTAAATTCTTATTAATATTGCATATTAAAGTCCAATGTTATGAATACAATCACCCCTGTTGATCAATTGTATTATCATTAAACTATTATACTAGTACCAAGTAGATGTAAGTTGATAATGATAAAAAATGTTACGTATTGTACGTAACAAAGTATTGCGCTTACTACAAATATTATGATATCCTCGGACAATACGAGCGATATTTTTCAGGAATATTGATCAAAAACAGTCTTCATTATTTAGTCGTGTTATTACACGGATGTTATATTAATATCAAATAGATATATTTATAAAAATCTAGAAATTGTACGCGAGGTATAGAACAAAGTACTATTATTATTAAAAATATCATGGTACCCTTGAATAACACGAAGAATATTTACCGCGAATATTTATCAAATACTCCTGGTCCGTCTCTATGCACCGCCCACGTTCGACCTTTTTTTTCTTCGGATTTTTAACGTCGATGACATCACGCGAAAACCTAAGGACCTTATGCGCACAACCGACGGCACCATTTCCAGATCTCAATGGCGCTCGATCGGCGGAAAGGAAAAAAAAAAATAGGCGGACGAGCCAAAATCTCATGCTAATCGCGGCCATTTTTTTCGTTTATTCCGCATTGTCACCCACGAATCCTCCTCGAAGATCTCGAATCATCGTTATTTCACTATATTACTGTAGTTTTACCATATTAATCATTTTTACAGTTGTTTAAATTATTTTTAATTATGTGGCACAATGTAAGTTCTCCTGGCAATTAAGTATTATGTACAGTATATAAATAAATACCATGTCCTTATATCCAATTAGTTCTAAACATGACTCGAATATAAACGCCTTTCCAAAGTTTTAGATAATCCTAAAAGGTTGTACGTTTATTACATCTGATAGAGAATCCCTACCAAATTATTCCATTATTTACCATTGTCCCTTTTTTGGGACGCTTGTTTTTTATTTATTTCTATCTAAACACTGGAACTTTTAGTTCTGATCGTTGCACCCAAATATTTTACTGACTGCTATAAAAATTACAAACTCTAGTGCATTCTTTGGGTTTGCATTTGGATTTGGCATGCAATGAGTTGAGTATCTCACAGGAGTGCCTAAATAAATGCTTTAGCTCAACGGAAACCAGGAAATTTATTTGTAGACCGAGATAATGGACTAACTTTTACGAACACATGGCACGAGATGGCTTTTTGAATTAACGTATTTTGAGGAAAAAAAAAAAAGATATGGGAGATGGAGTTGAGAGACACGCCAAAGGCACGAAGCACGCCAAGGCCAGCCCTCGAGCAGTGCACCGGAGCGATACCGGTGTGCTGCTGCTGGCATAACGATAGTACTCTCGGTTCCAATTACCAACGGATAAACTGGAAAGTAAAATGTGACCGTTATGCAAACGCACCTTTTGCTCTCCTACTAGTAGAATAATACTTCCCTCATTTTCAACGATCGATCTTAATAATAACAGGGAATCGAAATTAGGGAGTTACTCCCGTCCTTAAGGCACTACGTTCATTTCAGTAGCTGAATGCAAAAATATTTGCGGTTTTCGTGAATAACGATAACATTTAAAACCGCTATCGAATTTGTCACAGCTTAATAATGCGATCCTTCTATCGCAAATATTCTGGATAATTCATATATAT
>JBCFXI010001453.1:0-53115 GCA_038496175.1 Ampulex compressa | reverse complement strand
TATATATATCTATATATATACCCGCTAGATTTCTAAGTTTCGGCCAACTGAAGCTTTACGAGAGACGCTCCGTGGGCGAAGATCTTCCTTGATAAATGAGAAATATTCCAATATAACTACGGGTACATTCTTTCCGGAAGTCCTCCTTCCGGCGCTTCGAATCGATATTTATCAAACTTAATCGAATTCCTTCCTCCAAAGAGCAATCAAATCGAATTCTTTAAGCCAAGTGGCTTCTCCGAAAAAGCAATCAAATCACGATCCTCATCGGGCCCGCGCATTTCTGGAAACATTTCAATGGCCCCACTCGCTTTTACGTAATGCATCTCCAGGGACCTCGTATCCTTTACAGCACGTACGTAACCGTTCCTAGCTTGGAGACGTATAATACCTATATTTCATCCGGCTGCAGCCATATTTATAAGAAAACACTTACGGTGTATATCGAGTTTCCATCCGTCCTCCATCTCCGAATCGGGAATATCCGGGACGCTGCCACGACAGGAGAGGAACTTTCCGGCATCCTCGATACTGGGCACGAACGTCAGGGTGCTCGTTGTCGTGTTGCCGTCAGGGCTATTCTGTTTCGTACATTTCATGAATTTAAAACAGCCCCTAGAACGGCCCTAATCATCGATGCCGGTATAAAGGCAAGAAAGCCAACTGGAAAAATCGTTACTTCGACGCTCTAGGTGCGCGAAACTATCGGCCTTCGACCCCTTTCGATACGATCGAATCTCCGTGAGACATTGAATACTATTCGGAGAACAGTCCACGACCATTGGGCCCATAACGAATAAATGGATCGTTGAGATTCTTTGGGAAATTACTGGATGTACGCGCACGAGAATCAATTGCGAGAATGGAGAATAATGTACTTTATTATCTCAAGGGTTTGATTTCTTTTTTTTTTTTTTTTTCCTTGCAAGGATCTCCACTGTTCGTAGGATTTTATATTATGCGCAGGAGTGAAGAAAGTGGATTTAATCTACCTTCGTGCTTGTCGTGCTATTCGAAGTAATGAGATTTACATATACCGCTGTAAAAAGACTCGGTGGTGAAGTTTTACGTGCTCGGAGAAAGCTTACTCTCTGTCTGGTGTTTTTGAGCGTGGTTCCAGCTTTGGACCAGGTGATTTTTGGCGTTGGTCTGGCTCCAACAACGTCGCAGCCTATCTCGTACGTGGTGCCAGCGCTAAATGGATGGTTTTTCCCTTGCATGCGTACCCACAATGGTTTCACTAAAACACATTTGCCAGCCGTTAGGCTTTCGCAGAGCAGCACGACATTTTGCTGGCTTCATTTCCCAGAAATGGGATTCTACGTGCAACGATATAGCGCTACGTGTATCAGTTGCTTCGAAAATCCTTTCGTGCATTTTATGCTATATAGCTGGCGATCTTTCACGTTTGTAGAATTGGATTTTTTATTGTCAACACATTGTACGATACTTCGATGTATAGGATGAAGAAACAATGTTTCTTGGCCTTTGCTTTTTTATGTAACGATCGATGATTACTGTTCAACGAGAAATGTATTATAGTATCGAATCGAAAAATCAGTGGTTTGTCCTTTGAAGGAGGTACAAGTCTAAGAATATTTGCAACACAGTTTCTTTTTCCAGAATCGAACGTACTACCTTAAAAATATTCCTACCAACTACTTTCCAGATATATTTAAGTGTATTAAATATATCTTCAAAGAAAAAGATGAAGAAGAAAAAATGTCAATAGATTAATATCTCGATTCGTACGTTGCAAGAAAATCGTGAAAAATCTCAGAAGTAACCGCGTCTCAAAGTTTCAGAATTTCTCAGAGAAATCACTGACCGGTCATTTAACCAATCGTGGCAGGAATAGTGTTAAGGATAAAAATGGTTCAATTTTCAATAAGCCTGTAATTTCTTCGTACAATACTTACGATTCATATTCAAGGAGACTGAGCTGGATATCGGCGCCACCATATTATTGTTCGATGCTTGGCACGTTAGAATCGCGTTCAGATGCTCGCGGCCCAACTTTTCCAATCGCAGAATATTGCGGACCCTCTTGGTGCCCACAGACTCATAGCTATCGTCCAGCAGTGCGTTCTCCTGCCACCACGTCACTCGTGGTTGCGGCCGGCCTTGAGGAATGAAACGCAAATGACAGTCGTTGCTAAATTATGGTATCCGTTTATGAAGGCATATCCACCTCTAATTTGCCTCGGTGCACAAACTCCACGCGGCTCAAACTTTGATGAATAACCAAAATGTTCGCGAAGCCAATTTATCCTGCTCGATATCAAACTGCAATTCTTGATTCCGTCTGCTACGCGCGATTACAAACGTTCGTTTATTCAGTTTTACAATTATCGGTTATAACAATGTTTCCGTACCTAATTCGAGAATGCGTCGCTTATTACGCAATGCAGGACAATTGAAATATCCACGCTGTCACGGCGGAAACAATTAAGTTTTGGCGCGAAATTTGACCGATCTATTGAAGCTCCATATCGGTATAAAACGGTAATAAACTCAGGATCATCGTACATAATGATCCGATCACGAGTCTCGCACGCTGATAAAATAAAGTGTTCTACGTGAAAAATGTGAAAAATGGGTATTCGCCTTTAATCTCTGTAAAAGCACGTTTACAGAATAGAGATGTTAATGCGGAGCGTAGGTGACGTGCGTGAAGTTAACCTCTTTATTATTCGGCATCCGCCATATTTTACGCGGGGGAGCAAATCAGCCCATCGCGCGAATAAAGTTATTTCGCGTTACGTTTGGCGCGGTAATATAAATAGAGCGGGGCGCGCATCAACCGCGAGATACGAGGATTCTCTGTTTGGCACGCTGCGCGTAGAATAAAAATATTCAAGGAACGGAGAGCGCCGGTGGCGCGTTAATAGGAATTTCAAATTTCCGCCCGCCATTTTTTTTTGCCCCCCCCCTCCCCGGATCGCGTTTCTACGTTTCTCCCTTGTTTACGCTGGCCGCATAATCAACGGGCGGCGCAACGAGAACGAAGGAGGAACGCGATATGGACACCGAAGCAGGGATGCAACCGTTCGGTCGAAAATCATCGCTGCACGGCCGTTGAATCGGGTATTTTTTCTTGTCATACACCGAGGTTCCCTCGTTGGCATAAAAATCGCATTGCTGCTGCAAGGAATACAGAGGACGTGTTGGATTTTTATACCGCGTCACACGAATAAAACGCGCCGAACGCGCAGTGGGTTATTTTGATTGAAGATGATTGCTCTCTTTGGTTTAGATTCATTTTGTGATTTAATAGCGAAAGACACTGTGGTGAATAACAATGACGCGGTTAGTTCGTGCTTTCTCGATTGTTTGGAGTCAATGCTGGCCAAAGGAGTAGTCATTGTTATTTTGAACCTTGATTCTTCGTCAAAAAATCTAGATCACTGCATTTACTTTCATACAATTTATCCAGCAAAAAAACTAGGATGATTTATAAGTTGATTATGTTGTCTACTGAATAGCGAGTGGAGTACGAAATGCTCTCTGAGGAAAATTGTTTTAAGGAAAATAATGTATCATACCCACATGTTTTGTTTCAAAATTACGTAATTTTTTTAATTAGATACTTTTGTGTAAAATTGAAACATCTCGAAGACGATTGGCTGCATGAGTGTCAGTCGCAAGTGTGTGCTGAATTATGCTAAAGTGCGTAATAAAAATCATTTTTCCCGTTAAGAGCCAAGGTGCCAAAAGGCAAACAGTACCGGGTGTCGATCGTTGCACGTTCGTCGCAACTGCAACTTTGTACATCTTGTTATGAATAAACTAACCAAGTTACTCGCAACTTTCAGCAGGTATCCGAGTTTCCAGAATATCACTGTTCATGCGCCTTACGTTCAAAATCAGATTACTATATACGTTCTTCGTTCTGCTTTACGCTTCCCCAAAACTTTGTTTCATTCAATTCACCTCGTTAGCATATAACATATTCCTTATTATTACAATACCACATATGTACATGTAACCTACATTTCCTATCCTGGGTTCAGATTAGAAATTACGAGAAACACCGCTCTTGTGCTGAACGGATAATGGACTTTTCCATACGATATGCATATCACTCTTCTGATCCGGACTCCACCTTAAAACGCCAAGCCCTGGACAGAACGTCCTTGGCAATCGGTTATAAAAAAAAAAAAAAAAGAAAACGGAAGAAAGAAAAAAAGAAAAACATCCGAGCAGAGAAGTCCAGAATGCAAAGTGCAGAATAAAAGATACGAGGTGTCTGTTAAAATATGCCTAGGTGGGAAAAGTCGCGTGTACGTAAAGCGAAAAATAATAAAACGTCGCAGCCCCTCCGAAGGGAGCTGTATTTTTGCCAAAGGAGAGGAGACTTTGCATTCTCGCCGTACGCTCCGGTCTTACTTTATACTCTCAACCCGCTCTAAATATCCGGACGATTCGTACGCTCCGCGGCATATTCGGTTTAGCATTGCAATAACGCCATCGCCGTAAAAAGGGAGCCCCCGGTACGTTGTTAAGCTCACGGCGCATAAACCAACCGCGCGCAACGCTTGATATTTCCTATAAATAAATACGCCTTCATAAATAATGGACTGCAAATTGTGCCGTAAACCGCGGCGCGGTTTTGCGGCGCCCTTTAATGGCAAAGGACGTAAGCGGAAGTGGCTACGTGCACGTCGTAAGACTGGTATTCGAGAATGCGCAACTGGCAAAGCTCGCGATCCGTCCTCTCCCTCGAGCTGTATATCCTGCGTGTGTACGACGCGATCCTTGGAGCGACGTCAGCAAATTTATCGGCACATTTAAAGTCCCGGGATTAGAAGAAAAAGTCCGCTCGTGGTCGTGCGAGAGTTTCGTTTTGAAGACACGTATACTTCAGGCGGGAGTACGAATGTGGCTGGTCGGGCCGCAGGAGGATGAGAAATGTTACGTATACACACCGAAGGTCCTCGCGGGTCATATAAGATAACAGTACGCCGACTTTTTGCCGCTAAGGCTTAATGCGAAATTAAAACATTTTTGCCGATTGCGGTGTATTCATCGGTGAAACTGGTATATCCGACATTCGTCTTGCGCCAAGAACTTTTAAACCGGCTCTACGAGGACGATCGATAACCACCGTAATCTCGTAATATTTCTCGAGTTGACTACGAAATACCCGTTGAATATAAAACACGAAGCGAGTACCTTGGCATTCGTATAATGCCCCCGCGACTGTGATTAGTACCACCGCATCAATCCTGTGGTATTACGCTAAACAGTCCGTGTCTGGACCTATTCTGGCGCCCCGTGTGGGCGCGCAGTATCTTTCCACGTCCATAAACTTTCGTATAATGTATGAAGTTCGCACATATAACGCGGCACGATACCCATCTCAAAGAGCGGGGCTGCAAATGGAGCAGGCGTCGTAAGCAAGGAGATATAGGCGTGTATATTCACACTTACTGCAAGTGGCGGGGTAAGTAAAATTTACGCAAGCCGTGCTTTATCCCAGCGGCTCGTCGCGTCCGTGACTCTGCCCTAAATCTTTCGGATTACCCGATTCGAGAAATTATCACCGCGGAGCTTCAAATACTACCCAGACGTAGATAGCGTGGGGCAAAGGCGTTTCGACGGATCTCCGTTTCGTCCGCTTTATTTCTCTCTAGGTAACCCCTTTCGAGCCTGAGCCGTTCCGTTTTGCAGGCAAGTCTAGTTATTCCCCTCTGCTACCCCAGTAGCCTTTTATGTACGCAAGATTTATCGCACTGAATCTCGTGGATGGAAAATCTATTTGATGGAATAGATGAAATCTATAAAATTTTCCTTCTGGCGATGCAAGCATCGTTTTTCCCTTTTTTGTTTGGAAGCAACGGTTCAAGATAATTCCATTTACGATACAGGTTTTTCAAATTAAATTCAACTTTTTGCAGATCGAGCACTTTTATATATATTATATATTATATTTAAAAAACAGAAAATAATGATGATTACGTGGTAAGAAATAAAAAATTCTGCGACTTTCCTCGAAGATCTTTTGAGAAATTGGAAGACGATAATCTGGGCCAAGATACTTGATATGCAAACGAGTGAATTTCATATGTAAAAGGACGAATTTGATTTGCAAAAGGGTGAATTTAATTTGAAAAACCTGTATGGCTCTTAAAGAATCTAGAAATACCAGCATCAAGCATTTGAAATTCGAACCGTTGCGCTATCGTGTTTCCATCGAATTCTTCCCCGCGATACGGTTACCGCCCCTTTCTTTGTTTAGTATCCATTATCTAAACTGAGTGCATCTATCTTGAGTGTACGATGTTGAAGAATTTATACGCGAAGCTTTTAAAAGTTCGAAGTCCTAAGTAGAGTGGCCGAAGTTTCTGAGAACATTTTTACAAGATGTCGAGCAATTTACTCGGTCGATGGCTGAAAGTGCAAGCGAAGGAGCGGTTCGTGCACCGATAATGCGGAGGTATAGTGCAGGTGAATGCATACTTACCACCGGCGGCGACGCAAGTAATATTGAGAGACGCGCCTTCGCTGTAAGGTCCGAGCACGTAATAGGGAATGTGAGACCTTCCGTCTTCGTCCAATATACTAAGCTGGTCCGGCGGTACTGTAACAATTTTCACAACAAGAACATACTTTGCCTCCCAAGAATCCGATGGAGAAGGGAATTTAAAGTTACTTCGGGGAAATTAAAGATGTACATTCGTGCTATGTTTCAAACTTTGTGTATCTTCTGTCAGAAAGTTTATATTACACTTGATATTCGGGTTATAATTCAAAATACGTGACGGACGATGGAGGTAATTTTTTAAAGGCGCATTGGTAATAGCAGGAAAGAGAAAAACAGTGGAGAGCTTGTCGATTCACGATAGCGGATAATGCAATGAAGTTATTCTAAAATTACTGTCAAGCGATATTACTCATTTTTTAATCAAATTCATTTTAATATCAGTAAAAATCCCTCTTCGAAGACAGAGGAAAGTATTAGAATACAATATTGTATTCGAGCTTCCAAATGTATTTATCGATGCATATACTACTACCAGTTAGCCCAGTAGAAATCAAGCATTCTACAACAACCTAACAAACGTTACAAATTTTGCAAAGGGGCGCGAGAAGCCCTCGATTAATCATCATGCGACTTGCGAGCTGATGCATCCTCCCTTCAACAGAGAATAACACAATTTTCCGGGCATCGCTTGTTAGCAACGTTTCACGCTTCCCAGGCGCGTCTTTTGTTCGATGCTAAAATCGCGGCAGCGCCGCGAGATGTAAAAATATTTCCCAAGTATCGCGCGCAATGTAAGTGTACCGTGAACACACTCGAACGCTCCCTCGGCATCGCGCACGCTTATTTGCGAAAATATGCGTTTCGCAATTTTCCCGGCCGCCTGGCTACGCCGGAGCGACATTCAGCGAATAAACAAGCGCGACTGCCGCATGCTAAATGCCATCGAATATGTATAAACACTCCGCGCCAAGAGCTATTGTTTCGTTGCACCCCGCGTGCTCGCATCTTCCGCGCGTCTTCATATCGATCGTGTTTACCGGACAAGAGCGAGAGGGCGCAAGAAAGCGGAGGGAGTGCAGGTTGCACGTGGCAAATGATGAACGATGAAGGCCCTCCCGATGAGCGGACTTTGAAGGACGGGACGCCAGAAGAGACGGGTTTTTCCCTCGAGGACAGCTTTTCCACCGGTGGGATTTCGCGAATATACCGTACAGCCGGGCTCGTTCCTTCGCCGACAGCCTCGTCCATTATGCGGGGATACCGCGCTAACGATCCTTTTCCGAAGGTGGAAGAAGAAAAAAGGAGGTCCGCGCACCGAGATTATCTCGCTCGTGGGGAATTTTCGGCCGTGAGAAATTCGAACGTCAATAAAAACCGGGCGCATTTCGCGCGGGCTTTTACCACTCGAAGCAACTTCCCGGATAAAAGTTCCATTAACCTATTTCTTCCCAAGGTAAATTGAGAAAATCCCGCCCCGCAGATTTAACTAATATTTCAAAGATCATAGAGCGTGCGGCAGGAGTGGGATGAGAAAAGAATATTCGCGTATAACGTATCCTGTAATAATACAGTGAAAAGAAACTATATTGCTGAAGAAATATTGAACGAGAAATATTGTTTATTCGATGTTGTATATATGTCGTCTTTGGAGAAGGCGATTATCGTATGTAATATTTGGGTCAAGGAGAACGGTTACGATCTGCTTGTCAAGGTCAGTGTCGCTTCTCGGTCGCGTATTGGTAAGTGAAAATATGGCTGACACTCACTGATCACCGTCAGGTTCACTTTGCTGTTCCTCGTTGGCGACTGCTTGAAGTCCACCCTGCATCTGTAAACTGCGGCGTCCATCTCGCGGACGTTCACCAGGTTGAGTTTTGCCGGCACCTCGGAGTGTCTGAAGAAGGCACGCTCGTCGAGAATCGGATCGTGCCAGTGCTTCCCTTCCTCCAGTTTGCTCCGGCCCCTCATGTCGAAACTGTAAACATGGAACCTTGAATTTTGGATCCTGCAAAGCACGGCGTATGGGGATTCGATTTTTTAGAACGACCTATGTGTTTCAGTGTGTAAGCGACGATCTGTACTGAAGTGCCCCATGTCTAATGGATTTTTTTAAAAGTTGCGCGTTCGGTATTAACCCTTTCTAACCTAATGATAGCCTTTGGTATCGTTCGTATAATCAGCTTCTACTAATCGAGTGCCTCTAAATTATTTTTCTCCAAAATTTAATTTTCTTGCTGAAAAATAATCGTTTGAGATGGAAAAGATTAAAATGGTTTCCTGACGGTACTTTATGCGTTTGCAAAATTGTTTAACGGCTTGGTTTTGACTTTAGTAGTGATCCATGTTGTATTAGGTTGTCCCAAAAGTGTCTTCCGCTACCTTCACGCTGCTGCTTTATCTGGCAATGTTCATACAAATATGAAACCTAACCTGTCAAATAGTGTAGTCTTCATCCTTCACTCGTCTTCCAATTGTATGCACAATTCAATAAAATAATACGATACAAATATGGTGTGCACCTTTTATTTTTTTTATAAAACGGAAGGAACTTTTGGAACAACCTGATAAATCGCGTTGTTGTATCATGGCTTTGTGAGAATTATTTGGAATTACGGGAAGGTATGCTTTGTGCGGTGACGTTCAGGGCGGGAAATGATATAGGAGTTATAATCGATCGCAGAATTGTGTAGAAATGCATTGTATAGGTTTTTTCGACAATCATTAATTCGACTGAAAGTAGCAGAGTGCGGATATTATCGCTGTTCTAGCACGATACTCGTACGTAAGGCAAGGAGAGGTCCCGACGACGTAGCCGTCGGTTTAATTCAGCGTTCTCTCATTTTCAGCATTTACGGAAGTTTCGACTAAATTTAATATACCGCTGAAACTGTAAGTAGCAAAGTTTTACCGTATGAGCTTAATAACGAGATAAAGCTTTCGAAAGACTAACCCTTTGTTCATAAGTTTTAAAGGAACCTTTCAAAATTCATAAAGAAAAATACATCGTCGAGTGGATATTTTGATTGCGCGTGAAACATGCGCGAGAAATTTCCAAGAATGCGAGTTTGAAACACGATGAAATAAATAAGCACTAATTGCCTTGCAATAAAGCTGGCGCGGTGTAACAGTCGCAATAATGCTTTTCCACTAGTCGCCATTGCATTTGGAATTAAAGTGATGACGCGATAAAGGGAATCAAGGTTCGTAGTTATGCTTCAGATTATAAAACAAGCCTTCCTCGTTAAGAGATTTACAAATGAGTTTTGCAAGCAGTATTAATCGCTAATAATTAATCAGTTATAATCAACAGAGATTCACGATCGCTTTGATTTTAATTTGACTCATGATCATGATCATGAATTTGACTCATGATCATTTCAAAATTTAATGCAAAACCTAACAGTATATTTTTATTCTTTAATTATTACGGAATAAATGTTCCAGATCTTTTTACAATTTATCTTCTTAAAGCATCGATCTTTATACTTATAAAAAATTCAGCACGTATTTTCAGTACGCTCATTCGCAACAATTACGGTCGATACACGCTCAAAGTCGTTTCGCGATCGATTCAATGCCGCGCATTAAATCAAGTTCGATAAAGCCTCGTTGAAAAGTAGAGATCAAATACAGCGTACCACGAATCGAGACGCTCGTCTCGAGTGCAAGCAGGCTGGCACTGAATAAAAGAAATGGCGTCGGACGCGAAAGAAATAGGCACCGATGTACTACGTAGTTCAAAGTTGCATCTCTTCGTTAATAACTCAATGGAGGTCAAGGGATCGTCCGTGATCGGGAGCTGGATGAAACTTTTATATCGCCCCCGGATAAACTCTCATGGAACGGTCAATTGGGAAAAAGGGGCCGGGCAGCGACAGTTATCAAAGAAAACTACAAAGCCACGCGGGATTCTTCGGCCACTTTGCCGTCTAATATCTGCCTTTTACGCGAGCAGACTTCCACCGAGGATGCACCTCTGCGCAACAGCGTCTAACTAAATTTCACCCGTATACCCGGCACAGAGGCAGAGCAAGGAAATTTAAACGGCATTTTCGACGGAATGAAATTTTTCCAGGAATTCTTAGACAGCCCCAGAGCAGATATCTTTATTCAGAAATTTAATAACCGTCATAAAGAATGCGAGCTAATCCGTAGCCTCTTCCTCGTCCGGTGCTCGGTAATTCTAGAGTACTTCCGCGACGTTTCCTCCATATCGATTTCATCCTGAAAAGCAAGCTTCGATGATATCTCTATATCGACCTATTTCTTAAGTTCCACGGTATAATGGTCACCACGACGATTTTTCTTTCGTGCCGATGCAACACTCCGATATTTCAAATTCTCAACCCGACAGCCGTGGTAAATCCGCGTTCTCGCCTTCGCGTATCGTTAACAAAATATCTGCCTTACATCGGGAAATAAGCTGACAGGTTTCCGTTGAATAATCAAGCGCGGTAGCCGCACATTAAAGCTACGGAGCGTGCATACTTGTTAGCCGATATTCTTCCTGTACGATCCCGCATTTTCTCATGTGTATCGTGCTTACGTGCGCCCGCGATTCTTCCGCGGGCAGATTGAAATCGCAGGTTAACGCCACGCGGGTTGAGCGCCCCTCGAGGGGGGATTAAACGGCCGACCTAATAATTAATCTTGGCGGTTTTCTTATCGGCCCTGCATGCAACGGCCCAACATTTCCCTCTTCTTCGCCGTGCGGATTCCGCCAGCGTTATTACGGTGTTATATTAATTACTCTCGAGATTATCCAGGAGTTTTCAAAGGTTTGACGAACGTAAAGTCCGGTACGCACGACAAGAGGATAGCTATCCGTCTTAGCCGTTACTCAACCGCAACATGCGATAGTATCCGAGCGGACATCGCAATTATCCCTGCAAAAATGCTCAAACCTCACTCGGTAAGTGGCGCGTGAGAGCTAAACTAATCCGATTCTAGCAATTAAACGTGTTCTAGGTAGTAATCATAGGGAATTACGTAGCACATGAAATCCGTGAATGCAGCTTATTAGCATGCAGTAGGTATTTGATACGTGTATTGAATACCTCTGATTTGGAACTCAATTTAAACTCGCATTATTACTTTATCTCATGCGAAGGATTTGCTTCATAGGAGTACGTATTTCTATACTAATCCTTATTAACTGGTTCGCCTTAACCAGCGATCATGCTGATAATATTCCTGATCATAATACATGATATTACAGTTCTGGCTGTGAAACGTTATGAAATTCAACTTAGACGGTAATCCCCGTGAAAAATCTATCAAAGATCACCAACTAAAATCCTCAGAAAAAAGAGCCTCGTTCGAGAAGTGATCTTCGAACAAAATCCACTCTTATCATCACAATATATCCTATCACGATTTCTCCATACCCGATCCTCCACGACCGAGCCTCGAACAATTTTTAATAAGCCGCCCCGTACTTCTTCCTTATCTAATTTTTCCCCTGCATCCTCCCGGCCACTTAATCGTGGGGGAAAAAATGCTCGTTATTTCCGCATAACCCGATTCGCCAGGTAGGGACAGAAATTTGCGGTAATCGTTTTCTCAAATTCATTTTCCACGCCATGGGACGGGGCAAGTGTAAGGGGGCCAGGTGAGGCGAGAAAATTAATTAAGGGAGGTAATGCCGGGGCCGGTGATTTCAGGTAAAAGAACTGCCCTTTATTTCGCCACCCCTTTGTGCCTGGAAATTGCGGTACGTAATTACGCTTAAAATCCGGAAGCGCTCGCCGGCGTTTTATATCAGGCTGTTTGGACGGCCGGCCGGATTTTCGGCCGCGAATTTCGATGCCCTGCCGCGGTAATAATGGAAGTTAACTTCGGCCGGACGAAAATTCACTTCCAATTATGAAATCCCCGTTAATACGGGCCGTTATCAAAGCGAAACGCGCGTGCACACCCTGGGGAGTCTTCCGGGGTTGATACTTACGAGCGGCCATCCGAGGCCGGGTCTTTATCGTTGTAAATGCAATTAACCGCAAAGCGGCCGGCGCCTCTGTCATCGAAGGTCGCGGGACAAAAGGTGACCGACATTTCTGCCTTTTTTTTTCCCTCATCGCAACGACGGATTTTCCCAGCATGTCTGGGAAAACTCGCGCTGGAAATCGCCTGGCGCCTGATCGGCTCACGGCGGTGAGAATTATAATTCTGGTTGCGCGAAAATAATATTTTTTCATCGTTGAAGAATATATTTAGTTATGGAAATAGAGTAAACGTTCCATTAACGTCGTACCTGGAGCTTCCTCGTGTATGCCGCCGAGCTGCTCCTACGCCTATGTTATCTAGACTCTATAACTGTGTTACCCTCCTGGGAGCCAATCAAGCGTACGATGTGGCACCCAATGGAGTACACGAAGCGCTCCTTTGAGAGAGTACGGTCTGACAATTCTCAACGCAATTGTATCACTTTCTCAGTTTAATTTTTTCTTTTCTCCGAAATTTTGTTTGACGCATCGCTGAAATTTCTCCGATCAAAATGAGACTAGAATGGATTTCTATGTAAATTACTCAATAACGCTACGAGAAACAAAAAGTAGTTATCACAATTTGCTACATAATGAAAAAATGTCAAACATCATATAGAAAAAAAAAAAAACAATTCTTTTAGTAACATTTTTTTTTATATAAATAAATTAAACATCATAATCATAAAATTCTTAAACTATCCAGAGATAACAGCTTAATCGACAATAATTTTATCCAGCTACAATCGATACCTCTTCCAGTGCGCGACGTAGATTTCATCATAGCTTTGCCTCGTCGACCGACCGTGTTTGCCGGTACAATATTATCACCGACGATGCATCTTCGTCGAGGAGATGCACCCCGGTACCTCGGCTGGATCCATTCCGAGGGACGCAGTTCCGCACCGTTCCCGTACGAGAGTCGCTTATTTATCGCTCCTACCGAGTTACCCCTGTTCCCCCGCGAGGAAGTTGATATGAAGACGTTGCGAGAACTGCACGCGCGCTGTTGCTCTAACATTATCAAGGTACACACGTCCCGTTGCGGCCGAGGATGTTTTTCTATTTGCTGCATCGTGTTTGTATACGCGAACATCGATTACCCTGGGCGTACGTACTGAAATTTATTATCTCGCTCAAGTTCCTCTTCGTGCACTCCTCTTCTCGCGTGCGGGCGACGTTAGGAGACGTACCAGAAGTTTGAAGGAACGAGTAATCGAAGTATCGTGGATGATGATCGAGCATTACGCGCGTGAGGTGAGGTTATGTGAGTTAACCCTTTCCCGACGAAGTTCAGGATCGAGTCGTGATCAAGATCGGGGTGTATTCCGACTCGAGCGATCGATTATTTTATCGATCGAAAGTATCATATATTTATACGCGCTCCTTTGCAAAGCATACTTACTAATTTCTCACAGCTGACAGTATAGTCGAGATATTGTATAGATAAGTATAGCATGAATAAATGAATTATATATATATATAGTATAAAATATGTATTTTATACACAAATATAGCATAAATTAATTAATTAATATATGTGCATAATGAATAAATAAATTATACATACATATAAAATATTCATTGTAACGTCCAAGCGAAAGCAGGACGAACGAGCACAGTGAACATAGCCGTGTATCGAAGTTAATATCGCGACTAACTACTCGCACATATTCTCGAGTCCTCCGGCAAGAAAGGGATAATCCCACCAGTTTCGGGAGAAGTAATCGCGACAGTGAGCGTCGAAAACAAGACAGGTCGAGGAGAAAGCAGGATCTCGGTGCCGGCCGTGGCTGGATTTTCGTTGGTAGGAAAAACCGCATCGTGATATCGCGGTGGCCGCCCCTCGCCGGCCGAACTTCGGGACACGCGACTGCAAATAGAAGGAATAAATTACGAGGGCGAGGGATGATCCTTTACCGTGGTGTACGCTTTTAACCCAATAAAACGGGGGATTCTAAAGTGCCGGCATAATACGGTGGACATATCAGTTATGTGCCAAGAGAAATAATATCCTATCCATAATTTCGCCATGGGATGCCTTTAAGCCCGGTACAATTCATATATCAAACGTGCGCGCGCAGAGGGGGGATATTCCAGGAGGAGGAGGAGTAGGAGGAGGAGTAGGAGGAGGAGGGGGGCGAGACGGGGACGAAGAAAAGAGAAAGGGTAGGAGCCAATTCGGTATATGGATCTCCAGCGCTGGAGGGAATACCAGGACGGAGAGACGTATACTAACGGTGCCGTAGGTGGAGCAGGGCCATGTTCCACGACCACAGGAAAAGATGGGATTTCTCCGTTTCCTCGTTTCTATGCATAAACTGCGAGCGGGCCGTGATATCAACTCCGCGAAATAAGCGCGATATCAGCTTGCACTCGAAATCGTCAAAATATCCGATATATGTCCGCGGATTTAATAGCGATCTCGTTTGGATTTTGTACTTTACGTACGACGCCCGATGAATTTAATCTTTTACCCACTCGAGAGGTTTTCGATCCTCGTACTTTGCAATTCCATGAATCTCTCCTTGGCTCTTCGTAATCCCTTCGTGGAGCGGACTTAATTCGCATAGTAGACTGGCCCGCGCTATCTTTCACGATGTGATATCGGGTCTTGATGAAATAAGCATGCTCGCTGGATTCGAAAATTAAATGGCGCCTCTTGTAAAGATTCGTACTATAAATGTACACAGATTGAAGCTTCATACGTTTAACTTATAGTTTATAGTTATCGATACATTTATACATTTATATTACAGTATTTATATTCATTATACATTGCATTTATACGTTTAAATTTATACGAACCAACAACAAGGGTGTCGTAAAGGAAGAATATTTATTCGTAGAAAAAATTGCTCTTCGCCCAAATAAACATTCTTCCACTGACCTTTACGATGAGAGGAGCAATAAAATACCAACAAGGATGTCGTCTTTCGCGATGACGATCCAATGTCAAAAAAGGACTAACACTGTTCGACCGCCTTAAAATATGTCGATTGACGTGAGTTTGCTCGACGGTTGTTTGATCTTTATTTCCTATACCGAGAAATTCATGCGGTTTAGCTCGATTGCATGAATAACGAATCCGACTCCATCAGCCGGTGTCATTCGGAGATACCGCCAAGCAGGTGCCTTCGCGGAGGCCATCCTCTCTTCTGCGGTCCAATGCGGAGAGAAGAGGTTTGCGGTCGGCGATGTATGTGGAGCAGTTTTCTGAAACCGGTCCTCGGAGGACGTTTATACTTTTATACGGGTCTCTCTGGTTTCTCGGGCCAAGTAACACCGTCCTCAAGACCCGCGGACAGCGTGCGAACGCGCTCTCCTCGCCCCATTTTGCCCAGGATTTACTTACGGCTTACCATACCGTGAAACTTCGCGATTCGGGCCGTACGTGTATCCGGCGAACTTTCGATTTTCCTCGGCTGACAATGAATTTCGTTGAGACTCTTGGCTCACGAAGTTGCACGTTATAAATGCGGTAGCGTGCAAAGGTTTAAGTCGCTCCTGAACAGATTGTAACGCTGTATTAATCTGTAATTTCATCCGAGAATGCAAGACGAAACACGTGTTTTTTTACACTTTTTATTACATGCCATTGTGTTTTTGGATATAAAAGAATTAGATATTTTTTGGGCCAGAATTCGTTATTTTGTGTAGACTGTGGAAGGGTTGATACTTTGGGTGCCCCGTCTCTCGATTACGAGAGTTGATCTTTTACTCAACCAGAAACAATTTTGTAGTTTGTGAATATGTATATGTATATGTAATTATATTCACTAATTTGGCATTTAACCACTCCCTGCTTTGGTTTTTCTTTCCACAAAAATTGAATTAAAAACATTAGGTCCTTTTTATCTTCTATTTAACGAGTTAATATAATTTAATAAAATTCTATAAACAATGAAATTCAGAATATAATGTAATAAAAATTTAATAAAGTAAAAAGCACGTTCAAAATAGAACAAAGAAACGATCAAAAATCGCGTTAAAATGCGCGAACATTGCTCGTTCAAAAGCGTGAAGTGATTAAAGTGTTAAACGATGTACGTAGTATATTATGTCCTTTTTGCTTTTTGATTGATTTTCTTGTACTCTTAATTTTTTTGGATCGATTCCACCATATCCTCTGCTTAGTACGTAAGGAAATAAATGTATGCTATTTGATTTCACGCATTTGTCCTAATATAGGTAATTTTCTTGAGCAAAGTACGCATTATATATTGTATGCATGTACAATATATTCGCACTCGTAACAAAACTAATGCGTCGAGACGCAGAAATATCACTATACCTAAGTACTCAGTTATAATAAGTAGCAGGTATTTGTAAAGGGTATATGCAGTACCAGAGGCAGGTGCTAAATCCCGTTATGGGGCAATGTTAAAACCCAGCTTTTAAAACCCCGTGTCCTTTTCTTGATGAAAAATGTCGGCGCTCGTAACACGAATAATCACTTTCACGTTAAAAGGATTTTTCGTTATTTTATTCAATAGCTTTACATTTCTCCGGGGTGGAAAATCGGACGCAAATTGCGCGTTTTGGTAAACACCCGTTAAATATATATATATATACATACAGGATTTTACGAACCGTTGTTAATTATACGTATAAAATATTTCCCATTTGCCCCTTTTTATGTGAAAAGAAAAAGAACGTTTTTTTTTTAATTCATTTTTCGGCACCGACTGCTAAGGTCATTTGGCCTAAAAAAGAACGTTCATATTTTATTTGTATTGGTCATCAGCAGAGTGGGACGCGTTTGAATTAAACGCGGATCAAGATTTTATTTCGCGCGAAGGTAAAATTATGGTACCGTGTGATGGATATTCGATATTAACGGCCAGTTTATCGTTAGTATTTATCGATTCGAGGATACCAAAACATATATTAGTCCAAACCGGGTGGAAATGAACCGGATTTGCATGCAGCTTTGCGCGTTCTAATGAGCGCGACATTGTCAACAATTCCGAATTCATCGAAACAAACAAATTGTCAGGAGCTAAATGTTTATCGGATTACACCGAGCCGCAATTGATAATTAACGAATCATGAACACGTCATTCCGTGAGAGCACGAAACGTGAGAGGGGAATTTAATGCAACATTCCAATGATTTTTCCAACGCGCCAATTTCATCCGCTTTAATTAGCCCAGGTAGCGATAATCGTTCGAGCTAATTGATGCGAAAAAAAAAGTTGTCTCGCTACCTTAAATTTTCCAGAAAAAACTAATACTTTCTCCTCGATACAACATTCTTAGGAAGAATACTTTCGCTTCGGCCACACTATAATTTCCTTGACAGTTTATCACCATTAATATTATTATTATTATTTTATTAACAAACCCTTGGCATACAAGTAGGATTTTGTATATAGTAGAATTTAAACAAGTAGGAGTAAAAGTAATATACTTACAAAGACGTTATTAAAAACAGTAAATAAAAATCAAAAATAAAAACCCAGGTTACGAAACAAGTCTTAAAGTACGCTTTAAGAAAACCAGTGATCGACCAATGAGATCAATTTTTTCCTGAACTCGATCAACATTACATCACTTTTCACGCATTAGCATCGTTTTGACATCACGCAATTGTTCTTTATACGAACTTATCCCCAGTGCACGCATTAACAAACGATTCACTTAGGTATAGATAAGAATTAACCTCTCAGACTCAAGAAATCGTTCCGAGGGCCTGCGCATATTTAACACGGTGTCAAAGGACTCGACGTGCGAGTGATCAATTCGGGTAATGAAACGCGGACGGAATACGGAATCAGGGAAGTGATCCAGCGACCTAAATGTACCATTCGGTTTATCACGCTTACGCTCCCCATGGCAATCCGATTTTACGTCGATAAAACCATCGTAAACAGTTTCTCGGCACTTGGCGGTAATGGGTTATTCCGTCGAGCAGATCGCCTACTCGGCAATAATTGAAAACGCCCGAAATCATCACGCGTTCCGCCTCTGCTCCGAGCGGTGTATTTATTTTTCCGACCGTCAATCCGCGGAATGATTCACGCCAGCGGGTGTAAGCGGCACCAAGGATGTGATTTACCTGTATATCGGCGTCTCCGCTTCCTCCTTGTACCAAATAACTAGATGCAGCTTGTCCCCAGGGACAGAGGGTTCCACGTCGCATGGTAACTGAGCAATGCCACCTGCCACCGCCTCTGCGTCCGTCATTTTTACTGTAACGAGAAAATCAAGGCCAGAGTCAGAATGTGGACCGTGGAGAGGATAAAATCCGAGCGTTATTGTTTATCAGCGTGACTCGACATGCCGCTTCTGTCGAATGTCGTGAGCGATACGTTGCTTAAATACTATGGAATAATGTATATAGTTTTTACACGATGATCTTTGAGAAAATAAAAATATTTCTGAGCTTGCATGTATATACTAAAGGCTGTACTGCGAAGTGAGAGATTTATTATTTCGATTTGTACCGCAGCTTTTATTATATAGATACAATTAGCGTTTGCGCATAACGACGTTTAAGCAAGCAGAATTGAAATACCTTTAAACTTGTTTGCACATAATAATGGCCATAGTGCAAAGTGGAATATTAGTTATTAAATATGGCTCCGGGAGTTATGAGCAATTAAAGTCTCGAGGTGCGGAAAATTTAAATTTTGCGGCATTAAAGAGTGTCGAATGCCTTCCAAAATTCAAACGGAAGCGTGTGTATGAATTAAACTCGTGGTCGAAATTATGTATTGTATCCTGCAATGCGGTGATAATACGATATACGCCGCGTTCCTTAACACTGGAACTATCGAACCAGTCATAATGATTGGTCAGTCGTTTCCTTAAAAAATCATAGTGCTTCGTAACAATGCATTTTTTGAGATTTGCCATGATTTTCATGCAGTGTTTAAATCATCGTATTGATTTCCTGAAATTTCCTTTTACTCTCCCTTTTTTTTTTTAACACTAGAACTACCGAACCAGTCAAAATGATTGGTCAGTCGTTTGCTTAAAAAATCATAGTGCTTCATAACAATGCATTTTTCGAGATTTTCCATGATTTTCATGCAGTGTTTAAATCATCGAGTTGATTTCCTGAAATTTCCTTTTACTCTCCCTTTTTTTTTTTTTTAAGATATATGTGGTGTTCTAAATATGCCCAGAAAGTGGCCGGCAGTTCCAGTGTTAACTTACTCTTCCGTGAACGTTTGAACAACTGTCCAGCATCCGAGATGAGCGCGAAAAAATATCGGTCGTGTGGGTTAACCTGCTGCCACCGCGAGAGTTGGAACTTTGCCGATGATCGTTCCGCGAACCGGGGGAAAAGTTAAATTGGATTTACCGGAGGGCGAAATTTATGGGATCTTAATTGTACGTTGACGATTAGGCCGCACTTTTCGGCCAGAGGGTACCATCAGCGCGGGGTACATCCTGCTGAGAGGCAGGTTAAATTTAGCTCGTTAAATGCTCGATCGTGGGCTTCGAGGCCCACTTAATTGGATAATTGGTGCTATACAAGATCGGTCGAGTGTTTAAAATATGACGTGGCAAATTTGTACGGCCCAGTTATCGGAGGATATTGTGTCATCGTGCCCCACTTCGAGCATCATCGCGAGAATTCGATTAAGACGCCCTTCTGTTTTGATCGTTGAAATCGATTTTGATACGCAAACCCTTTCCATGCCCGTTTAATTATACGATCTGCAATTGTATTATACGATCATCGAAAATACAGGTAAACTCATTATGGGCGCGCTGTAGATTTGTAAACCGGACTCAATCCATGGCAATGCGTTATAATAGGATCCTTATAATTACCATTATGCCCAATGGTCTATGTTAATTGAATACATTGATGAATTCTTTAATCGATTGGCGCTTAATTAAATAAATGTACGCCCATAAATTAAAGGATTGATAATGCAGGCCGCATATTATTAGATATTCAGTATCGCCCATATTTCATGCACTCGCAGTCGGCTTTTGGCATATTGGTTTTCCAAAGCAGAAATATTGAGGCGGAAGATGGGAGCAACAACGCCGAGGGCAACGGGAACTTTGCGAAAAATGCAATTAGGGCCATTAATCAAACGTAATTATAGCAATTAACCAGGGCAATGTAATGGCCAGTCGTGGAATGAATGCATAATTTTCCATAATAATCGAGCTTCCCCCGAATACGGGGAACGCGTGACACTATCTCGACAAAAAAATACTCCGCTAAATGCAATTCCGGCTGGCGCTGTGGGTGCAAAAAAAAAATCTCGAGCGTTCTAATAATTCACATTATTCTGATTATACTGCTAGCAGAGAAAGCGCGCTGCAATGTCGTCCATCTAGTTGAATTTTTTCCTCCTCCAAATCGTAATTCTCCTTTGTAAACAAAACCGGCACCGTTTAACTCGACGGCCAAGAGAACGGTCGTACTTATTTCTTACATTTCTCAGTGGCAAATGATAAAAAGTGCGGTACAAAAATTACAAGTTAAATACGTCCACCTGTAAGGACTAACTAGTCTATCTTGATTTCGAAACGAATACCTTTGTGTTTGAATAATTATTGATGCAATGGCCATGAAGTATATTGCGAGAGGAAAGTTGCATCAAAGTGTATTTCGCAAAACGGATGTTAAATCCACAAGTTAATCGCTTCCGCGATCAGGGGTATTGCAAATTAGTCGAAGAATATACCAAATCTCTGTATTCGATTGAAAGGTGCCAAACTCTTTGCTCGAACTCAGGACAGCGCATATCATCATCGATAATTGATCGCCTAATATTGTCCGATTAATAGAGCATTTTCCCTTGTCACGGCCACAGGATCCGTCATTGTCACTTTCGGTGACAAATCGGCTGGTCTGAAGGAACTCGCCCGGACTAAAGGGGCGCTGCGTGTTTCAATGCTGATTAAATAAAACGCGCTTAACTTCTCCACTGCGTGACTTTTTTTTCCGTGCCTTTGCACGGAAGATAATGTGAACGAATATTCGGCCGCACCGAGACAAATCTGGAGTGTAGCCAGCAGACATCCAATCTTGCGTGATACTTTGGCCCAGACTTGTCCACGTGCATCAGATATCATCTCTTTTCTTTCACACCAGTAAGATTGGAGAATCGAAGAAAATGCACTGGATGCTGTGAGTGATAAAGAAAAGCTAAAGAACATTTTATAATAACACATCTATGTCCATGGAACGAAGGAAACTATACAGTGTGATTCAATAGATAAATCTGTTATATAAACTCTCAAACTCCCAAATGTACAGACCATCAAGTTTTAAATGAATAATAATTGATCGATAATCAAACTCTTATTTTCATGTAAAATATCCTTTACGGCTATGAAAAATATATTTGCTTGATTGTTAATTGGATGGTCGAAGGTATTCTGTATTCCAATTTCATTTAAGACAACCATCCCTTTTCTCTTTACACTTGGATCAACTAACAGGCGGGAAATTTCAAGGGAAAAGTGTCAACGTTATCGCCGGTCGATAGACAGACTCGTTAATACGGTTTAAGAGCAAATTTAACGCGGAGTTTCCCCGTGTTTTTTGCATGTATATGTATTACACGGAAGGGATCGAGCATATTAAAGCTGCTTGCATATTCAGAGGTTAAAGAACGCACTTAAGCGAGTTAACGCCTCAATGCCTCCGCTACTGAATATTCTTGACAGCCGCGCGGACAAACGTTGCGCTTTAATGAATGTTTCATGGTATAAGCGCGAGTTAAGACGTGCTTTCACGAAACCACGGGCGAACTTTAAGAGTAGGGTGATTGATTTTATAGCAGACACGCTCGGCTATGGGAAATTCAGTTGATACTCAGACTGTGTAACCAAACTTCTCGCATCCCTAACGATATTCAATGCATATTAAAATATGCCGAGTCTCAGAAAACACGTATCGGGCACGTTAGGTTTGCACAACCACTCCATAGGTTCATTCGAAAACTCACCTCTACGATCGTAGCTAAAGGAAACAATTATGTACCAAAAACAGAATAAAAAAAAAAAAGTACGCATCGACCGAGAATGAATTTTTTCCAACTCGACATTTGTTTTGGCGCGGAGATTTGATGCATTCCATCAGTCCGCGCGCTGCTTTATCGGTCATAACGCGCAACGATACCAAGTTCGATAATCGCGGCGCAGCTCGAAGGAATGTCAATTGTAGGCGATTTCAGGAATTTTCGGTGTGCGCCGTTTAACACGTTCGAGAGGAGGGGGGGGGGCGGGGGTAAACGAAAACACATACGGGGGCCGCGCATTGTCCCTTTAATAGCATAAATTCCCGGTGGCGGGCCTTCGAAAACATTTGTCGCCGGTGCTTTCGTTTCCACGCAAATTTCCGGGCTTTCATCAAAACGTTAAATGGGTCGTAAGTCGGCCGGCTGCCATTTTCAATATTTCGAAATATCGCCGGATAACGCCAGCCGATAATTAATGCGGCATCGATTAATTACTCCTCTGTTTCGCGCCGTCAACGACAAATTTGCCGGATCGTCCTTCGCCCCCGTTCCGTGAACTTCCATTGGCCGTTTTGCGAGGGCTCGACAATAGGCCAGGGGCCGTATTTCAACCGCGGCCAGTTTTTATTCCGCGGCCCAGGTAATGCCGGAGATTAATCTCGACGTTCCAGAACCGTTGACCCCTTGGCCTTATAACAACGAGTCACGCTCGTGCTGGGGATTGTCGTGCTCGAAACCCAAACTCGATTACAACGTGCGTCGCTGTTTATGGCGCATACTCGACCCTCAGGTAGAGGATTTTCCTTTTGGATTTCGACGCTACGCCTATATTGCGATCCTCCTGGTCGCGTAAGTTCATGTGTGCAATATGCGAGATGCGTGCGTACGATGCGAAAGGGTGCGATTAACTTGGTTTAGTGGTTGGCAAGGTACGAGGTGTGAAGAGAAAAGAGCGATTTTGTGTGTTGTTGTTTATTAAGGTCTTTTATATATTTTCTTTTGATTCTCTTTTATCCTTAATTCTCATTTTTTCCTCTCTGTAATTACTTGTTTTTATTCTTCTTTGTACGTATTTCTTGGGTTTTAATTAATCGCCTACGTGCGTGCCTTTAAAGGTGAAGAAGAAAGTTACGTGTGTGTACTGGATATGCGTGTGAGTAGAACGTCCGAGGAGAGATCCTCTGGTTTACGATAATTAGTCAATTTGGAAGGGAGCAGCAGCAGACTTGAGACAACGCGCGTACATGGAACCTTATTTGAAAATTCTGACCGGATATATGGAGTTTCGAAAAATCTGAGTTTCGCTCGCGCAGGTAACTCGAAGTGCACGCACGAGTATTAAAAAACTCCGCAATTCATTTGGTGAAATGTACTTGATTGCAAATGCAATTCTGAGGGGCCAACATGATACGTATCGCGAGAAATCCAGTAGGGCGAACGACACAAGACGCGAATGAGCCGTAAGAGTATCCGTAGTTCCAATATGAAAGAAGGAGCTTTTCATAATGCTCAGTCCTTCCGTGCATAATGAAATACAGAGGCGAATGGTAGGGAGGAGGAAGCCAGGGTGCAATAAGAATCGCCATCAGAAATCCCACGCAGCAATAAGCTGCGCCTGAATGCAGGACAAATGAGACGGTCCGGGTAAACATGATTTTTCTAAGCTCTACGCCGGAAGCCCTATGCGTGATTTTGCAAAATTGCAAGCGGTATAAGGCACGCAAACAGCACAATCAAGCGGAAGAATATACCTAAAGCTGAGAGCAAGAGGGAGGGAGGGAGAAAGGGAGAACGATAGTCAGAAAGAAAGAGAGAGAGAGAGAGAGAAGGGTACGCAGCGGTGCAATTCGTATTCTGCAATCTGTTGAAGATGGTACGACAAGAATGATGGTCCTTGCATAATAACGTGATATATCGCGAGTCATTTTATTGGTCCCAGGGAGAGATCCCGCCAGGCCATTATCGTCGTGCATGCTCCCGCGAATTTTTGCCCAACGCGGGTGATCAATTTCGAAGACACCCCGCTTTAAAGCGCCGGAACTCCGCCGAGGCGTTGCTGGCAGCGATCGTTGGAATTTTTAAAATGGAATTTTTATCTTTTTGGCCGATCCACCGACGTTGTAGGGCGCACTCGCATTTGAATGCATGATTGGCAGTTTTTTTTCTCTCTCCCTCTCTCTCACTCTCCTTCACCCACCCCCTCCGCGGCCCTTCTCGTCCGTCGAACAGCGGCACCATATTTTTACTCCTCCCCCCCCTCTCCCCCCCCCACCTCCTACCCCATTCCATTTTTCATACCGCGCGTCCTTTATTTCCGCGTCCGACATGTCTGATTAATATCTCTTACCCGGAACAATAACAGGGCCTAAAAAAGCTCTCCTGCTCGAGCGTCCAGCCCAAAGAAATACACTTTCGCGAATCGTAATGCTCAGACGTGGCGGGCGCGATTATTCCGATAGCGGATATCCGGCTGCGCAAGCCGCGACCGGCACCACTCGCTCCGTTCCCTGATTCTTCTCCTCTCTCTCTCTCTCTCTCTCTTGATTCTTTTCCTCTCCTTTTTTCTCCTCTTCCCTTAACCGACCATGCTGGTTTTTATACGAGAACACAGGGATTAGATTTGCCCAACACGGGGCCCGATCGTTGGCGTGGAGAATGAAAGGGAGAACACGGTGCCGTTGTGGCGCGGGCTGAAATTCACTTAGCGTATCGACCCTTATGAAAAGAAAACTAAATGGAAACGCGTGTTTGCGGTGGTAAAAGCCGCTGAAATTTTGCTCGGTGCTGGAGGATTCTCCTGTGGCCTCTGAACCGGGATGTGCGGTCAGGTGCGCGCGGAAAGCTACGGATTTCTTCCTCGGGGTGCCCCGGAATCAGAGTTGTTTTCCACGAGATCGCGTGATCAATCATCTTTAAGGATTGAGGGCTTCCTCATAATCTTGTCGATGGATTACTTCACGAGAATGCCGGCTTTTATACGAGAGGGACGTCCGCTTATTTATACTTCCCTATTCGTCGAGTGCCAAACCGAGTGGCGTTTTGTTTGAGGTAAAAATACTTGTGCTCTTTGCTAAGTAATTTAATTCGTATCAACGGCATTATAATATATTCAATTATAATAGAGTTACAAGATTCGTTTCATTCAAAATGCGGGACTTATCTAAATTCAAAAGCATGCTTGTAGATTTGAATATAGTACTGCCAACATCAAAATATGTGATGGGTACATAAACACCATTGACATGCGCGAAGAAGATGCGCAGACGACCATTCACGATGCCATATCAATCGACCTTTCTTCGACTTAGTCACTAAAGCCTGCCATCAGCGTATCCTTTCATTACTACGCTATTTTACACGCCTATTATCCCTTACGCATTATTCCAAATTCCACGAACACCCACACAAATCGAATCTCATTTATCCCCTTACATCCCTTCCATCCCCTTCCCGCGTCCTGCTCAAATCTCCTCGAAGAGTTTCGTCTTTGACTTCTTTTCATCGCGACCACGGCGAGATTTCGAGGATGCGGAGACCTGCAGGAGGGTTGGCTCCTCCATAGAAGACGACGAATTACCGGAGGGGCCAGGAGCGAGGCGACGCTCGTGGAAAGAGGAGCGCGGATAGGGGAGCCGTACATTAATTACTCGGATGCTATATGTATGCTGATAGGATACATATGTATGAGCACTTGTAAGTAAGTTGCGTGCCGGGTGTACCGAGGATACCAAGAGGATATTCCCCCGGGAATGCGCCCGGGTATCGAGTCTCGAACGTCCTACCAGGACGGCCCGGCCCATTGTTTTCCCTCGTTCCGCAGCCCGAGGAAGAATCCTAGGGCGAAATTACGGATATCGTGTGCCGGATAATTCCTGCCGTTCGTCGTAAATATTCAAACAACACACCGCCGCGGGCCATGCGAACTTTCGCCCTGAAATCCGAAATCGGGCCATTAACTCTTCGTTTCTTCGTCAGGCCCTTCCGGTGTGCGCCGGGGTATTGAACGGAATATTCTCCATGGTCGATGTTAATAGGGCGGATAGACCGATGGGGATTCAGACGTTTGCCTTGAATGCTCCTGGGTCCGATCTCTCTTCAAAGGACTATTTATTTTGGATTCAAATCTGCATGAATCGAGTCCTCGATTTTCTCCGTGTCGAAGATCGTAAGATCCTTTTTTTTTTTATATGGCTGCGGTATTCTAACCTAGAAATCGGGGGGTTTTATGTAGAGCCGTGGGGATCTGATTTTTGTTAGATTGGATATTTCATTTTTGTGGCAAGTTCCATGAATTGTATTGGTTATTAACGAGCAGGTAATACTCGCGCTTCTTGGTAATTTGTAAATTCTGCGTCTGGTTTTATTGGAATATGAGTTTCAGTCGAAGAAACGACGTTGTGTGTGAGAAAAGTCTCTAGGCACCAGTGCGTGGTTTAGATAATAAGGTCATATATTTTTAAGAATGAGATGAACTTGAGAATCATAAATATAAGGTGATGAATACAGAAATATCTTCGAAAAAGATGTGGAAAATATTGGACACTGGGGTAAATGGACCGGAACTCGATTTTTTAAATGTTTACTTGATTCATTTATCTTTTACCTTTTACCAGGATATTGATTAATATACGTCATTTAAATCAACGAATGGAAATTAATTCAGCGTTTATAGTCGTGCTGTAAATTTGTATCGAATAGTTTATGTTGCATATCGAGGTAAAAAATGTACAACATCAGGTATTGATGATAAACCAGATTTTCATTGCAGTGATCCTAGGTTACAATTTCTCTAAAAAAAACTGTTTGATGTTACAAACGGTATATGTATCAGTCTCGAAGGTTTGTGTTGTACATTAAGGTCTTAGGCTAATGACCGTAGTTGCTGATATCAGAGCGGCGCAGTGGACTGAGGCCAAGATCTCAGCCGCGAAGATCCCAGACACAGTTCCTGCCAAGCAATTATGGATTTTCCATGTGATATATACATTACGGTCACAATAGTTTGTAATGTAGATTAAGGCCTCGCGTTAATAACCTCAGTACTCGATACTAGAGCGTTGTAATGGGCAAAGATCCAAACTTCAAGCACAAAGAATCGGGTTGAAACTTCTAAACAAATTTAAGTTTTCCTTTCAAGTTAGGCGATACCTGCACCACAATTCTCGCTCTTTATCATTCGATTCGAAACATTTCCGTGTCTGTGTCGCATCTGTGAATTTTTTCACTTCCACGTCTACTCATACCTTGAAATTCGCGATAAAGATATCATATCTTAGATCACTTATCATATACTTATTACAGTAGTCTACTTCATATATGATATATATACTACAGTAGTCTACATCAAAAATAATTAAACGATATAACATTCTAAGGTTGGAACTCATATCCGCCCACAAATGTCGTTTAACCCCGGTTTTAGAGATACTTAAAACGCGCGATTTGATCGGTAAATCCGCTGATTTAATGCCGGCTTCATAGTAATTAATGTTTTGAGGTGGTTGCCAGGCAAAGCGAATAATATCGAAGCATAGCGTAATCTCCCTGCACGCGTAACACATAGCGTGTATATATTTTTTCCCCCGCCCCATTTGTATACCCAATCCTGTATATTGGCACGTAATGCGCGTTACATCAGCGCGAAGGTATGAGAAACTGATTAACCTCACGCCTCGATTGCGCCTACCGTGTAAATATTACAAGCCGCGAATGTGATTCTCCGCCGACGAGATTTATCGGTGACCGAAAAGTTCTAACGGATTTGGCGTGACCGTATTTGATTTACGTGGAAACTGACGATCGGCTCATTAATTACATTGCACGCGGCTTTGAATATAAACCCCGATACGTGGTAATGAATTATGCGAGTCGCTACGCAACAAAACACAATCGTACTGGCCAAATGATATGGACACTCTGCGTGTATATCGTGTTTTCGGGATATGCGGACTTCGAACGAATTAAAAGAACCGCCGTGATTTACGATCGAAGTCAGGTCGCGTTACATAAACGGACAGACGAGTTTCGCTCGAGGTGATCGGCGAGTTATTTGGCCGAGTGCATCAGCCTCGATCTACTTGCGCGATAATGGAAGAGGGGCCACTTATAAAATTGGATAAGGTGAGCACGCTCGGTGTGTACATAAATGCGCCTAAAGAGCCTCATCTGTGAAAACAAGGGGGACGTAATGAAAATCTGTCGTTTGCTCTGTAAGCGATAATTTCCAAGGGCTCGCTCGCACCTCGATCAATAAATGGAAACCAAGGGCGAGAAGGAGGGAACGACGAATCTCCTCTTCTACGTGTTCCTGATAAATACAGTTTCTAAGGCGTATGTACAATCATTAGTTCACGACAAACTGCACAGGCAAAGTATTATACGATTGGTCTATAATCAGGTTCCATATTAAGGGGGAAGATGAATCAAAAGCGACTCTGCTTTTTTAATATCAGACATCGACGATCAGAGTTTTTTAAATTATAAACCTACCAATTCAACTTAGACGATGTCTCACAAAATATTGGCAATTATTTCTGTGATATTTTTGTGAAACGTGGTTTGTCAACGTGTCTCAACTATTTATTTCCGGTTGGCATCGTACATTCGGACTAACTTTATTTCTTGGAGACTCCAATGCGGTTCCGTTTCTCCGCGATTAAGTGGGGAGTTCGGGCGCCGGCAAGTTAAGACGCGTAACTACTTATCCAAGGAAAGGCGAGAGAAGCAGAAGGACGACTGACAACCAGTTGAAATATTATCCTCGTAAAAGCGACAGTGGGTTGCGCCATTGCTCTAGGGTAATCCCCGAATGTCTCGTGCATTTCAGCGCAGACAACCTCGAAGCTGTCGGGGAGAAAAAATGGGAACAGACAGAGCACCGTGTATTTTATTTTTTTTCCTCCCCGACCTGGCTTTAGCAAAGACTAATTCGCGGAACGTCGAAGCTCCTCATGTTCCAGGCTGCACCGTCGCTTGAGTGTTTCATTTTGAAGAAACTTCGTTGCGCCGATATAGAGCCTCCAACGAATTAGTTTCATTAACGCGCAACATTTTTGTCTGGTATTTTCGAGAGATATCCTATACGTATTTTGTACTATGAACACGATGTACCTTAGTTTTTCCTTTTACTATTATTAATATGTTTCTCCTCTCATTTGACGGGGGGAAAAAGTGGTGGAAATTGTGAATGTTAAATAATTTAAAAGCTCCAATTTAAAGTTGAAAGAAATTGGGTTACGGGATTTTAATCTATCGCGTGGAAACGACGAATTAGTTATTTTTTTTTTCGCTACAGAAGAAATATTACTGAGTTGCACGATCGAAAGTCATAAGCTTCGCAAGTATGAACGGCCTTCTGCATTCGTGCTATTTCGTTATTTTTCTTGGAAAATGGATTTCAGTTACCTTAACCCTATTAAAACTCAGGAGCTAGAAATTTATATCCTGATAATTTTTTGCTTAATAGTTTGCTAACACGAGAAAGAGAATGGAAAATAGCTCGTGTTTGGTATCAAGTAATAATAATTACCCTTTCTTGGAAGTTCTTTATATCGTTCTCGCAAATGTCGCGTTGCTAGTATTACGTGTCTTGCCTATATTGTTTATATTATTTACTGTTACATAAATAACAAGGAAGATCACTGATAATATTACGATAAAGAAAACAATCAGCTCTCAAGAGAGAATAAAATTATTTGGAAATTTATCGGGGTATCTGTTTCTTGTATCTCACCGGTTACTTTTATGAGTCAGCTGCAGAATTAGTAAGTATGACATAATGAATAATATTAAGTAAAATTATGTAGAAGATAAGCCATAAGTAAAAGTTACGTCCATAGAGTACACGATAATTTGAATTGCGAAATATGGAAATCATATGTATTATGAGAATTCGTCCTAACCAAACATTTCGACTGTCCGTACTTTCCGCTGAATTTATGCCCGTTCGTGTCAAGCAAAACGTATAATATTTATAGGACATGTTTTAGTAGTTGTTACGTATGCAGAACTTACTTATGCAAGGTTATTCATAACCTTACAGTTTCTGCTGTTTTGCGTCGTAAATACGATTGAAAAAAGTTCTGGCCCACGGAAACGTGAGGTTCCGCAAAACGATGTCTGAAAATTTCTTTGATATTTTTCTCAATAAGTTTCATTAAACCCTATTCTGCATTCCAATTTTGTATATGCAGGATAACCAGTTGCTTTTCTTCGTTGAACTATTAGTGAATATAAACTCGCATGTACTTCGTTTCGAAGACTGGAGAGCGATTGGTTCAAAGGTAAAACTTAACGAGGTACATTTATATTCAAGTTGCGATTTTCAAATCCATCCGTAAAAATGTTGGAGGGAAGAGTAGCGGATAGACGATCAAAGGTAGGGACTAATTATTGTAAGGTATGTCGTGGCATTTGAATACGCACGTAATAAATTACCCTGAAGTATCGGCCTGCGAGCAATCTAGGTAAAAACTAATTAAAGGCACGTCATTTCGGTCCTCAAACTCGTTCATAAAACGACGAAATACACACACACATACACATACAAGTAACGGAAATGGAGTCGCTGAACATTTTCAAGCGTGCTTACCACATTCCCAACTATTAAAACTAAACCTACCAAAAAAAAATCAAAAAAACCAGTCAGTCTTTTCTTAGAAAAATCGCTGCACTTCCCGAGAGTGCATTTTTAACATTTTCCATGATTCCATCACAAAGCGCGAATCCTTCTATCGATCCATCGATATCCCTTCTTAATATCCTCCCTCTTCAAGGCTCTACCTGGTATACATAAATAAATCCAAAAAGTGGGCCCGATAAGTTTAGCGCTAATGAAAAAACGATAGCTTCTCGGGGTAAATCCACTCCTCCATCTGTGTTTGCTCAACGAACATCTCGGAAATTTCCATCCGCCCATTATCCTCCGTCGCATTCGCACGAATCAAACGCCGCTCTCCGCCGGTGGGGCTCCTACGAACAAATGCGATCTCCATGGATTAAGCGGAATATCCGAGCCATTAGTACGCGAATCCAGGTGGCGCTTTGAGAGCAAAGGATCAACGCATATACGCGCCATTATCTTCCGACATGACATTTCGCCTTTAACCCCGCTGCTCGCCCTTTCGACGCTAGGGCGCATTATCCTATCGGGAAAAAAAAGAAGAAGAGGGACGGGGAAGGAAAAATAGAAAGAGAGAGAAAGAAAGAAAGAGAGAGAGAAGAGAAAAAAAACAGGAAGGAGAGAGAAGGAGGAGAAAACGTGGGGGGGGGGACAAAAAAAAGGAGAAAACGAAATTTTCGGCGGGGGCGCGGCCTTTATTCCGGGCGCCTTTGAATTTGGTACGTACTTAGGGAGATGCGGCTCATTGAAACAATGGGCCGCGCGAGGGTAACGACACGCCGGTTGCAACGGTGCACTCCCGGTGTAATCTTCAGATGTCTTGCACGGTCGGTGCACGCTGCGCTGCCGATAGACGCCACAGCTGCCGGATTAAAACCCCTTTCGCCTTTTCAAAGGTCCTTTCGCGGGAGGGGCCCTTTGCGTTAATTATAACGAAGTCGTCCGCGGAGAGGCGATAACGAAGGAGGGAGGATGCGCGGCGTATTTGCATTCGGTTAATCATGAAGCCCTTTGCTCTCCTGGCCCGGCTCCCGCTGGACACCCTGCTGCCCGGCTTCCAACGGGGCGTCGCCACGCTCGCCTGCATCTAATAATCATTTGACTCTTTGCCCGCTCAACTCGCGGCTCTTTATCGGGGATAGTGTCCCGTACGAGCCGGCCTGGTCTAATAATTATTTGAATACCCCTTCCTCGGTCTGTTCCGCCATTCGGAGGGATTCTCGCGTAATTGCGCGCGGCCAGTGACGAACGTTTGCTTTTGCACCCCGAGTTTCGCGGGGTCCTTCGAAGGGGTTGGGAATGGTGTGCTGTACGAGTTGGTGTTCATCGTGGAAGATTTTCGAGGGGACACGGTGATTGCTGAACGGAGTTGAATTCGAAGTAGGTTATGGGGATTTGTGGTATTTTTTGTACGTTGAAGATTTTTTGTTTTTCTTTTTAATGAGGATTTTGTGGGAGAAGAGAATTGTGATAGGCGAGAGAAGTCTTGCAGGCGTATTTTTTACCGGATACAGGGTGTGAGGTACAGGGAGAGCCGGATACAGGGGTGTTAGGATGGGCTCCGATAATTTAATCACCGGATTGCAGTCGAAGTGCAGGAATTTAATTTTGTGCCTCATCACTACAATCGATGATTTTCCATTTCCTATGATGCAAATTACTGATATTAATACCGTGCCAATGGTACGTTAATATCGCCGATGTGAAACTAATTATGTAAGTGCAAAGCGTGTTTTTGATAGTCATACGCGGAAAATGCGGGCCGGTTTGAATTTGGTCCTGGCAAATGTGCGTTTAACGCGTCAACCGAGGATTGGTCAACGCAAATTGCTAACAATGAAACGGGAAGTAAATCTGGATATTTTGGCGTTCGTTAATTTGCTCAAAATGTATAAGCTCCCCACGCGCCAATATCGAGCGCGGTGATGGGGAAATATTAAATGTTTGCTCCAACTGATTTCAGTACGTTTTTAATTGACCATGATTTTGCTAATCCTTTTAAATTAAACATAGGGCTTGGAAGTGAACGCGCTGTATTATTGAAATTCCCCGAGGAATCCTATTGGATTATCGTGTTTCATTGCACGTTCTATTTTTCTTTCTGCAAACATGATAATGCCCGTGATAATTTCCGTATCAATGCTACGCACGATAAAAAACCCATAAATTTGTAATTTAAACTATACATTATTGATTTCTCTTCATTTCCGTAAGACTCTCACAGTTCATTTCCGTTTACAACCGGGCTTATTTAATTTTACAAAGAGCGCATATCCCTGATTATTGCCATTTAGTGCGACAATTTTATAAAATTTTATATAGTGCGACAACATTATAAAATGTTTTAAAAATACATTCTTCCTTTCCCACACATATCCTTCAGTGGTTACAGGACAAATATACAGTATGTATTTTTCATTACCGATCTCTAAGAATCGTATTTGAGATCAAAGAAGCAGGAGATATCAAAAGATCCTTCAGAACCTTCGACGGTCTTCTATACTGTACGAGATTAAGAAGTTTACATTTGTCCAGTTGGGATAGAAGCTCATTTCTAATTCTGCCTTGACTATAAATAATCTTATATCTCGTTTTTGGCTTTTATGTATAATAAGTCAGTGTTCCTTCCACGTGGCAGCCAAGGACTCGAGCCACGCGCCATTTCCTCATTACTACGTTAATCAAGTACTCTAACCGATCCGCGAATTTTTATTTTTGCACCACACAACAATTCAAGTTACGCGCTACTCCATTCGTACACATACAAGCTGTTCTTTTTTTTTCCCCACTATTTCGACATTATAACGTTCAACTTTTCTATTATAATCCTTACATTACTTTTACTTTTACATTAACATGGTCCCAAGCTTAAACCAAGGTCCAACACACAGACTCGCAAGTTATTCCCGGCCAAGCAGACCATCGAGCTTCGACGATCGAGTGGTTAGGATCAGAACGACTTCGGTTCTGGGTGCCTTAAAGCGGCGGGCGAAATCGGTGTATCGGCGCACACCTGGGGCGATGCCGTTGAATGGCGCGAATTAATGGCATATGGCGCGCAGTTTCGCGCAGAAACATTTTTTCAGGGCAGTCAACGCGCTGACTTTTTCACCGGGCTTACTATATACCATATGCGCCCTGGGAGGAGCGGAGATGCGTGCACGGGCCCAAAGAAAGGGCGAGAGAGGAGTGAAAGGTGACCGGCGGAGTGTCGTGCCTCTCTGAAACAATCGAACGTGGGAGACAATGAGACTACTTTGTTCCTCTACGTAGCTACGAGGGTGCGTATCAGCGGTTAACGCTCGCCCTCTTTATTACTGCCATCCCCCTAAGGGGGGAGCACCTCGTTCGCGCCGATTGGCGCTTCAAGTCTATGGACTTCTCGTTTCCTTAACCCGCTAACCCTCTGCGACCCGCGGTGACTTTTGGGCAACGTTCCATTTACAAGCTCCGCCACGAGCCGACTATCGCTTCCCCGTGGATAAATGGGTCGTTGTAAATCGGAGAACGACCGCATTATGGCCTCCTTTCGCGCGTGTCCGCTTTTCCGTTTTCTCCTCGTAATAGAAGACGTAATGGAAGCCTTTGATTTCGACGATACACATTACACCGTAAATAGCGCAGGCTGCGTTTGCCCGAAAAATGCTGCGGTTTGAAGCGTCTTTCACGGTTGCCTCGATCTCACTCGTATAATTGTTCGTTTTACTTCGCGTTGCATGGAGAATAGAGAGCGTATCGAACTATGTACATGGATTTAGTTACCATATTTATCCCAATAGATGTATCTAGCGATATATCCTTCGCATATCACTATTAGTACAACAACCGATCACACTGGCTTTTATTTTACACAGTCCAAAGAGAGAAATACACACTCATGTAAGTTTCCCTATTCAAAACTCCGTCTATATATCAAAACCGATCAGAATCAATTCACCGTGAATAATTCCTCGACAATTCTAACCTAGTAAGCGAGGAAGAAAAAAGAGCGGGAAGGCAGACGAATTAGGTTGGCCAGCCTGCACGATAATCGGCATGGCCGCGCGTGGCTTCAGCTCACCCAGAGCGTGACTCTGATCCGTGACACGTCGCGGCGTAGGCACATCGCATGCATCTCCGCGGTGCATTCTGCGTCTGAATGGGTTTCCTCCGTCATGCGGCGCCGAGTAAACGCGCACACCGGTTCCCCATTGCAGCCCTAGCCGGATAAACGCTGAGCTTTATTCTGGGTATAATTTAAAGCCGGCGCGAGCGCGGGGCTCGGCCAAAGCAGATGCTCTGCTGGCGGCCTCGAACGCGCTACAAATTTCGTCTCCTGACCGGGGCGCGATAATAAATTTATTTCCGACGTCACTCGCCGGGCCTGATTTATGTGACAGTCCCGAAATTCCGGGGCGTCGCGGCCGCGGGTCATCGGCGATATGCCGGAAAAATAAAATCCATAAACGTCGCGGATAAAGGGCGCGCCCCCCCACTCCTCGGCGCGACGTTAATCCTCCATAACCCACCGTCACCCCTGCCTAGCCCTCCATTTGCGCGGCCACATCCCGAGTCGGCTCTCGTTTCCCCCCTGGTTCCGCGGATTACTGGAAATAGGGAGTAACTCACGTAGATGCGGCCAGAAGTAGAGGATGATGCCCAGGTTACTCCCCCCTCCCCCCGCCGTTTCGCCTGTCGACTTTATTAGTCTCGCGCGATAACTCGTCTTCTTTGGACGATCTTTCAAGCCTCTGTGGTTTTTTATTGACGCTTTTTTTTCGGATTTTTGTGCCTGGAAGTACTTTTAGCACGCGTAATCTCAGGTTTGTGAGTAGGTAGGGAGTGAAAATGGGTTGGATATGAGAAGTGGATTGATTGACTGTCGAGGCATGGTGTTTTGATTTAGGATAATCTCGAAGTTCTTTGAGGGTTAATCGAATTGTAAGTTGTGAGGAAGATTGTTGGAAAGTTGAAAAGAAGTGGGGTTTGTAAATGGATAAGAGCACTATGTGGGGTATAAGGAATTATTTTCTTAAAAGTTGTTTGAAAAAAGAATCATGTAAATGTAGGAACTCAGAACCGAGGAGAATATCAATTAAACATGATATCTCGCAAGGACTTTCGTTATTCTTTCTTTGTTTCCGAGCTACGAGGAGGAGGATGCATAAATTTGCTTGAAATGTAAATTGCAGGAGATATAAACCACAAATGATTTAAATAGTTTCCTTACATTCTTATCGCACATACGTTTCTTTCCAAGTGTTAGGTGTACAACTTTTCTACTGTCCTTTTCCTATAGACGATAAGTAATGGCGAATGTTGGACCATACTTTCAATCATAGATGTATAAAAGTGTTTTAAGATAAACCCTCGAATTTCGAAAAAAAATTCGGCGGAAGCAAAGTTGTACAACAGATATATAACGTATATTTACTTTGTTTGCAAATCACTGTTTTACCTATGTAAATACAATCTATCTCTCTGCATAGCGTACATTTATTCTGGGTAATCATAGCAAGAGATATTTTTCGAAGGCTGCAGAAATTGGGAATAAATCACCGTTAAAACATCAAAAAACCGACACAAATTTGGGTCATAGACAAGAAGAGAAATTTTTTCCGATAAGTCAGGGCTCGAAGGAAGTATGAATATTCATCAAAGCGGCGGGAATCATGGATGTTTCGGAGTGATTGACTTATCGGTTGAACGAGAAAACCGATGTGAATGAAAGCGTAATTGAATAGTCGAAGTGCACAGCGAGGAAGATACGATTTTCCTTTACCTTTCGTCTTCCACTTTAGGTCTAGGTCGTAAACTAAGGGTCATACTTCCTTAGCTCAAACGGCTCTTTTAATTACAATTTTACGCAAACCTTGGTTTTCCATGGAATATTAAAAACGTTTTCCACATGTTAATATTTCCATACTTTGCTTTCCCTTCTTACGTATTCTAAAATCCATAAGAACTCCACAGTTTCTTCTTAGCAAAACGGCTCATTGACAACGATTAAATCGCGCGCCTCTCGATCGTCCATACGATTCCACAATCGAGCACCGACTTCAATCCAATTCATTTCCAACGTAGAAAATAAATTACATTCCAATTTCCACGATAAAGTATCCCCCTCCGGAAACCATCCGTTCTCCTCGTCAAAGCTCGACGCAATTGACAAGATACAGGGAAGCCGCAGCGCAAACCGGTAGGGTTTCCGGTCCACGTCCCAGCATCGAGCGGCTCCCCACACCTCCGCCGCCCTTCTCGGCTCCTCGACGGTAAACGCAGCTTTATTTCTCGGCCTAATTTGCGGCGCAAAGTGGCAGAATCGCGTGAAATTGGCCCGGCCGTTTCTGCATCGCGTATACGTGCATGCATAATGCGCGCCCACACAGGCGCGCACGTATACATCCGCAGATCTAGGCGGCAGGGTGGTCCGTATCTGGCAGCGCAAACCCGCCTTAAACCCTCGCATATGCATGCAAGCTTCCGTAAATATGAATTCATTTCTCCCGCCAGCCCTCCCCTCCCCTCCCCCGGGCCACCGTGTTCTTACTGTATCGCGCCATATCCCTCGTCGCGCCTGCCTCCGACCTTTCGTCTCTATCTCCTCCTCGCCATCCCTCATTCCGCCCCCGCCTCCGGCTCCGTTTACCCCCCCCCCCTCCTCACCCCCCTCCAACGCCCCTCAACGCAGTCTCGAGCGTCTCCATTCCGGAGTGCTCTCTGTCTTGATTCACGCCGTAACTAAGGGTGCGCACGCACGTTTCGTACGTTGGCGGGCACTTGGGCGCAGCACAATAATCAACACGCAGCCTCCGGTGAATAACGGATGGGCAGGAGGGACGACTCTGCGCACGAACCGCCCCGCCAAATTTGTCACGTTCGGATCGCGGATACCGCGAGGGCGATTTCGGCCCTTCCGTTATACGCCGGCTAACCCTCCATCCCTTCGCGCTACGACTCTCTTTCGGAACGATCGATTTATGGCTTTTAAGTGCGACGTGTTCATTTTTGTTGTAGGATGCGTGGTGTTGATTGTAGAGGTTAGGTATGAAATGAGGATTGGAATTTAGTAGAGGGATTTAAATTAAGATTCAATTGGTAACCGGTTTGGTTGATGGTTGAAGTTAGTGTGATAAATGGAGTGGTTGAGTAGAGAATTGAATATAGGACCTTTGGTTTTTTGGGTAATTTCTTCTTTTTTTATATTAATATTCCTGTCCGAAGGAATAATCGAGTTTTTTTTTCTTGTATCTCAATTAATTTTTGGCATTGACTTTCAAGATCGTTTGGCCTACGATTTACTGTTTAACACATTTCTTGCCGCTTTGAATTTGTGATATTTTACCAGATATCGACTATGTTTTTATGGTTGAGTGGTTCATGAAAATACTACCATCCCGCGTCAGTGAAAGTGTTAAAGTATATTTAAAACCACTAAAGCTACGATATGCATATCGCATGGAGAAGTCTCTAGAGGCGATGCTCGGGATTCGAACTCGGATGTCTCGCGTGGGAGTCTCGATTCGGTACACAACCATGGCTCCTCCACGCTTTGTTTCCCTCTTCGTTTCTCGGTCTTTCTGATACACGGTTTATCGCATTTCACGGTCATTCGAGCTGGGATACGTAGCTTAAGCCGGGTTTCTCGAATCGGTGGATCTACGGCAGTATCTACGTATTCTCTGGAAATGCTTCAGGGACGATGGGGAGTCTTAAAAACGTTCCTCGTGGTCGAATGATTAATCCGGCTGCGAGTGTTTTTTGAGATATCGCAGACTGTATTTACTGGTGTACTTTAGATACCATGTCTATGTATTTGCTCACTTGATACTTGAGCATAATAATTTAATACATAATAATCACTATATATCATACTTAACACATAATACACATAATTCTTGAGTCTATAATGGAATATATAATCATTAAAATAACTTTTGATGTTGGTCTGGTATTCGATGTTTGCGTTACGACTCGTAACCATTAGTCTTTATGTAATGCAATTATCTTTTTTCGGGTTGACATATGTCACACCGTGCGCATCAAGTATCGTATATACGATACGTTGTGTGCGTGCACCGGGCTTCTATTCAATCTTGTCAATCCTCGTATAAAAATCAATGCAATACGCGCCTCGGTTGACGAATCATTGTCGAAGGGATCCGTATAAATGTTACAGGTCTGCAAAGTGAAATCAATTCGACCTCGTATTAACGATCTTTCAATGATCTATTCAATGTGCTGGCGTATTAATTCTTGTTCGCGCACAACGGGTTTAAACCTGGCCAACAATGTCCCAGTGATACCATTACTTTCAGCCACGAACAGCGGTACTGCGTGCTGAAAAGACCGCAGTAATTAACATTAATTAACGCACGGATTACCGGGCGCGTATCACAAATCCATAAACGGATTACTCTTACAATACCGCTCCCAATAGGGGGGATTATTTACGATCGTCGCCAACCGTAAAAACCACATCGGAATTCGCATCAGCGGATTTGATCGTCTGACAATTGATAGCAGCAGACTCGAATAATTACCGACGTTGTTGTCCTGATATCACTTTTTCTCTGGCAAGCCAGGTTTCCAATTCGCGCGCAGTCTCTTTCGTCTTTTCTCGCACGACGAGTTGTGTATTCGATCATCGTGTATTTGGTACTTAAACACTGTTCTCTGTGCGTCACCCATAGACAACTTGGAAGATATGAAGAAGCGATTATGTAAAAATTGATTTAGCTGTCTTGGGTTCAGATTATAGAGAACTTCAAAAATGATATGAAACTAGGTGAACAATGCATAGTCGTTTTCAGCGATATCACTTCCTCTATTTTATTCTCTATCCTAAAAACTCATTTTATAAAAGCGACGCTTTATTAAACGCGTTGAAATTGTACCACGTACGAAAGTCAGAAATATATTGCCCGAGGTATTTGCGTCGGATACTGCCATAAACAACGCCACAAATATATACGTATATAATACACGGGGTAACGAAGAAGAAGCGTGGAGAGTACAGAGTTACCTTGCGAGAAGAAAATTACGAAGAGCTTTATTACCATCGAGGTGTATCTTCGTTTATGGCAATTAGCACTCATAATCGGAATTTCCATCATTCGACATTTATACCACTCTCGCGGAGCAGCCCTATTTAAAATTATCGCGTTTCACGAAATCCGTATAAAAGCAGTCTATGCAAGACGATAGGCGTTGCTCAAGGAAGTCAAAGGAGAATAACGATCCACCCTCGATCAAATCCTCTTAAGGGATAATGAGCATCGACATGAAACGATGCATAAAACGCGGATTAACCGGCAGGACCAGAAGACGCATTACCTCGTATTTTACGCAGCACACGAGAATTTCACTCGCCAACTGCGCTCCGAATTTTCAACAACGACCCGCCATATTATGGCCGCCATAATCGCTCAGAGGGATTAACATTTTTTTCGGACCACGCCGTAAGTTTTCAACGTTGTCATTTATAATGAGCGAGGTAACTCGTTCACCATTGATTATCCGAATTCGTATTACGGTTACGGTTGCCGCGGCAAATGCGGCTGCACCTACCCTCCACGCTTATTATACTTTAAGCTCTCCGCATTATGGAAAACAGTTCATACAGGCCGCGCGTCCTTTGATCGTTTCTCCGTCGTACACGGCATTACCTCGATCCGCGTATTAAAATCTTATTTTTAAATATCTGCCTCCGCTTCGAAATTTTCCGATATCTCCTTCCGTCACTCGACGGTAATCTATATTTAGGCGAATGATTATTTCGAGAATAAACGGGGAATATAAATATCAGACAGAGTAAGAGAGAGGAAGGATGCCTGGAACGTCGGAGTCGTTGGAATACGAGCTCGAAACCTTATCCATCTTTGCTCGGATAACGAAGGGAAGTAAAGTACAATCGGAAATTTCTCGAGACTCCGACTGTTCGCAGTGGCATAATACGGCCGCTACGCGGGATTAACATCGCGAAGGAGGAGGGAGGGGGGAGGGGCGGTGGAGAGATGGAGAGAGACAGAGGCATGCATATTTATCGTGCCACGAGTGCGCTTAATTTCATAGACACGCTTGATAATTCTCCCCGATGTCGTGAACCTCTCGGATGTGGAATTCTCGCCGGTTCCGCGAGTGCTCCATTACCGCCGCGAAATGACGACTTTTTATGGGACAATAATAGTTTTATCGCGCGCAGGTACGCCGGGTCTCGCACGCACTCGACGAGCTTGTTTTTCCCGTCTGAGAATCCGCCGAGTCTAAAGGGCTTCCGCCCTTAGAGCTGAAAGTGGGTGAAGTTTAATTGGAACATCTCTGCCGAGTATCCTCGGTGCCTTCTTATTTTTCTTATCCTTCATCGAGAAATGTTGTTGGGAAGGCGGACGATTTGTCGATCGGCAGACCGAGCATTTTGGCCGACCAGAGAACTTTATTCCTCTAACATCGAACTTTATCGCCTGGATATTATGGGGAAAATGGTTAATTTTTGAATACTTTGGAAGTAAGCTGCAGGGTTTGCTGTTCGAGATAAAAGGTACTGTTCCAATACCCGACAGTTTGGTTTATTAATATCTTTTGCACGGGTAATAAACGCGCGACCATCAGCCCTGGGTTGAAAGGCCGAACTGTGCTTTTGTTTTCAACGGGACTTTTCATCACTCAAGATATTAATCCTTTGCACTCGTTTGTCGCGCCAAAGATCATCATCTAACCTGTCCCACGAGGGCAAAGGGAGGAAGTTGTGTGCGCGCCCGTGTCTTGTGAGGTATAATATTCGTACCTTTGAAAGACAGCCTCTATCAACGATCTAGATAGAGGGAATGCGTCAAAGAGTTGAAAACACAGCTTTATGCGCGGTGGCGTGAAGCAAAACTTAGAAACATTGCGTATTCCTAGGTACGCGTATTCGGCTTGATTAATTTAACTAAAACCATCCTGTATAAACGGATAAATAACGAACAATAGAAACAGCATCCGTAAGCCCTAAATTAAGATCTGTGTATATGAATGTGTGATGTTAAAAAAATATATGATAAATAAAACGACATATGTTCTCGAGTTAAATTGTTTTTTCGTTCTCACCGATCGAATGAATAGAACGGTTTGTACAGAATTTAGAACAGCATGTAAATCGATCCTGTACAGCCGTTGTTTCGTTCAGATTTTGATTTTCTGACGCTCACAAAGCGCAGGAAAAACCCATGCATCATTCGATGATCGACAAACGACTTTTTTATTTATAATAATCTGCACTATCCACTAATAGCTGGTTAAGAATTATATTCACGCGATCACCAACTTCTTTTTTCAATATTTTACATTGTATTTGCATAAACTCGATTTTCTTTAGATTAAATATTGTTTAACTTTTTCTTTTATTCACGCGGGTTTGGGATTTCAGGGGGTTACGCAAGTAAAAGATAAGTATTCGAGGATTAGGGCAATGCAGAAAGTGGTACGCCGCTTAGAAGCCGCTCTAGGTTGTAGAGGATCGTTGCCAACTATTGTACAACTTCTATGGTAGGTGTAAAACATTCACGAACTGACGTATCTCGTGGCATGTTATTGCATAGTACACAACTTCGCAGTGTTCGCCGATGTACTTCTTAAAGGGCCTGCAAAGTGTTCGCTGAGTGCGCGTAACTCGCCACGATAAAACTGGCATTATCTTACGAATCGACTCTGTTTGCTGGCGCACGCAACGCCCCGGGGGAATCAACGAGAAAAGGGTGCTGACTACGCTCCAGCCGAGTTATGGCGTTGTAACAATTAGGAAATTACGTACTGAGAAAATTACAGCTGTAGCTATCTCGCTGCTTGGTAATAAACCATTCTCAACGTATTAGCGCGCTATGTTGGAACACTTGCGCTAGTTATGGCGCGACGAAGACTCGTGGTTAATGCATTTCGAATGAACGAGGAGCAAATATTCTCGATGAATAATCGCGGGATATCCTGAATATAAGCAAAATTAGATCGTCTTGCAAAAATTTGCATGTTGGTGCATATGCGTAAATATAGACGTAACTCGTGTATTTCTTTTAAGCTTGAAAAAGTAGGAGATTCAATAAACGTATATAGTCATGATTATTCATATGATATATTTATCTGATTAAGGTTGTAAGTTCAATTTGCTTTATTTAAACAACTTTTGTCGCATGTCATATCTTGCAATTTTTTCTTTTCCCGCGAAGATTGATTCCTATATCCAACAAATAAAAAATGTTAGAAAGGTATGAATTAGCAAAATTTCTTCTTTCTGCGGGATCATATACATAATAGCGATTTAATAAAATGCTGTTACATTGAATAAAGACTACAAAATGCGTTCCTCGGAGACTCTATGGTTTGAAAGCATCAAATCCAAATTATAGCTTTCAAAGAGCTTTAGGTAACATATCTAATTTTTAAAAAACGAGGATAACATTTCTTGACATTTAATACACCAAGGCAAGAGCTAAAAGGAGATTTCGAAAGAATATCCAGCATTTTCTCGGTTCAGAGTCGGTTACTTCTAATTGCCGTCTCGTCAATGTGTCATCTTCGCGTCGTCATTGGTCGTGACTTTATACCTCGTCAAGGGTCTCGCGCTCCCCTCCTCGTGTCATGGAATACACGAGTGTTTTTATAGGGGCGAGTTCGTCAGCCACGTGCCCAAAACCCCTTTTACTCGCCTTCCACGACAAGCAGGGGATACTGTGGGCCTATTCTGAGCCCCGACACGGAGGGGGATGTGACTTTATTTGGATACGCTCATGAACAATGCATATGACGATGGACTTCGAATATACTGTTGCCACGCGCATGCACATACAAAGCGACATACCCTGCACGGAGAAGGAAGCGCCGCCACATTGAATATTAATAAACGTATACGTTCCTGTTATCTCTTGTTCTTAGTATTCGCCGGATACTAAGTATATAAGAGAATCCATATTCATGAGTTCGGTATCTCGAGAAATTACGCTAAAGCTATCAGTTTTGTTGATCTCAGTTAAGTTAAATATCTTTCCAACCAATATGCATACATTATCCCGAGTTCAAGATCCAGTCTAACTTCAATAAACCTATTAGCTACTCATATACACTTTCTTTCTCGGTCCGTCTCGTACAAAATCAGGCTCGTACTCTAATTCCTCGACTATAACCACTTCTAAATCCAAAGGCATCTAAATCCAAAGGAACTATCTGTTATTTAAGTCAACAATAGTTCATAACACGCCTCCTTCCTCATCGCGATGACGAGTCAGGACCAAAAGGAGCAAATGTATCAACTCGATCGTGATCCCGTGCGGTTACGTAGGAAGCGTCGGTTCCTCGAATCAGCCGCTTCCGCCCCATCCGTATATCTACTCGCTTTAATTGGGATCGGCTTTCCCGCCACTCGGTGCGAGACAAATGAAAGAGAGCGAAAAGGAGTGCCTGGGGTCGTGAGTGCTCACCAGGAACCGACTCGCACCGATCTTCCGCTGTTTCCCTTCCCCCCTCGCGCGCTCTCCTACCATTCTCCCCCCCCCCCTCTTCCTCTTTATTCCACGATCGAGCTGCTTTCTCGTGCACGCCTCCACCGCGTTTCAGGGCGAATCCTCGTTAACGCCGCGGGCTCCTCTTTCACGGGGCAACGCGGCCTTCGGATGTTCTCTCAGGATATTGCGGACTAACGAAAATGTCACCCTCTCGCTACCCCTTTCGCGCCTTCCTCCCCTACGCGTCTGGCACTCGCAGAGGGCGTCTGCACGACGGCAGACCGATTCACGGCCTCTCGCTTGTGCGCCGCTCCCCCATCGCCTCGATTCCGGGCCGCGGAAAAAAGGATGCGAGCGGAGATGACGACTCGCGGAGATCCTAGCAGGCTCCGCTTGGTATTGATCAAGCGCGCGTGTCGCTCCTCGTTTTTGCGCGACGCTTTGATGTCGGATATATTCCGTATTTTGGGAGCGGGAAATTCGCGGCGGCGAACTTTGCGGAGCCCGCTGCTGGTCTGAGGATTGGGATGGGTTTTTAGGAGACGCGAAGGGGGGCGTTTGGTGGTGTAGGATCTCGAGTATGCGTTCATTTTACACGAGGTTTTGAAGCTTCGATCGTTGGGCGTGATTATTGGCTTGTGGAACTTGGAATGTTATTGTTAAGTGGTAGATGTAATGGAAGTATGAGAAGTGTGGTGGTTTTTAAGCCACGGTGTGTCTGCTTGGAATAGGGATAATTCATGCGCTGCGTGGTCTTTTAGTGTATATGGAAGAAGCTTGAGGGGGAGTTTTTGGGGAGAATTTATTTTTGAGTAGAGTTTTTGATGGAGAATCGAGAGGGGCAAAGATGAGTGATTGATAAGAAGTATCAGCAACTCTCGTTTATTAGTAAAAATTTCGAAACTTCCTGTATACGATTCACCTTTTTTAACAAACCATAATTTTTATCAATATAATCTTAATACAGATATATGTGCCACTATTTTCTGTACCCGTTTAAAAATGCAAAGAAGCATTATCACCGTTCGTTTTTGGAAATTCTGAATTGCAGTGCATCAACACAATAAACATTTCTCAAATTCATCGAAGGCTGGTGGAAATTTATTCTCAATAGAAGCTCGCAAAATCTTGTGATACAAACGTAATCCGTAGAAAACATGTGTCGGTTAAGATTCTCATTCCAAATTCTTCCACATTCCATACTTCTGCCTTTGCTCTTAGAGGGTGGATCCTCTAAAGTCATAGTCCCTGAATAATCGTCCAAAGTTAGTTCGTTAGTTAACCAATTAATCAGATTACTTCAGACCCAAAGCTCGAAATTATTATACGCACGTCGCGCTCTCTCTGAAACTTGCAACTTGTATCACTCTCGATTCACTTCTCCTTCTACTGGCGACCGTTGAAGTTCCTTTACTGCATTTAAGAATTCGGTTAATAACGGATGGGCCTCCTCGCGTTTGCATTTGGAACGAAGCAAGCCTTCCTCGCGCATTTAATTTCACCGTGTTTCGCGGTCCGAAGAAAGAGCCTTTTGTTTTGCCTTTCTTGCCGGTGTATCCCGCGTTTTGTTACCGCCCGTTTCCACGGCCGAAGAAAACCCCTGGATTTACGTCTAGGCGTAATGCGGCTTCTCGGTTAATTATAATTAGCCCCGCGTGGACGTCCAACGGCTTGGAAACTTTTTGGGAGCTTGAATATCTGTCCCCAAATGCTTCTTGCCACGTCCGTGCGTTTAAGTGCTCGGCTACTTCTGTCCCTATTTCTGTGCGCTATTTTGAAAGCTCGAACTTTAGGGAGCATATTTTAAGGGGCGCGCTTTCGAAAGTCTAAACGTCTTTTGGCATTTGTTATCGAGTAGGTTAATTAATACAACATCTGTTATCTGTTCGTTGCGTGAAACTGAAGTTTGATCCGTCCATGGCTTGCAAGGATCAGTGTTTTTCTAGAAAAGCGTGCGCATCATTTACCTGGGGAATTTATTTGCAGGTTTGCGAATAAAAATAATCCTACAAGCTTGATACGTTCTTACGCGTTCATATTTCGATGATCCTGTTCGTCCTTTATGATGCACGATGTATTACTTCCTCGCGGACATATTTGCCGTATTATCGAAGGAGAAGAGATCTCAGTCGTGGCATAAACTCGTTCGGGGATTTTATTTCGGTCGAAGACTCCGTCGAAAATCGATGTACTTGGGAGTCATAAATTTCGCTCTCCTCTCTGGATTCTCTTCGAGGGTTCGTATATTATATTAGGTGGATTCTCGTTAGTGCTGCGATCCACGAAGCGAGTTACTTTCACGACGTGCTCCAATGTTCGAATGATCCTCTAGGATATCGCGGGACAACGTAATTCTGCTTTCCTTTTTTCTCTCTCTCCTTCCGTCTTTCTGTTTCTCTTATTCATTCTCTCGTTCTCTCATTCTTTCTCCCCTTCTCTCTTTCTATTTCTGGTTTTCTCCCTTTGTTTCCTCTCGTTTCTACTATCCGTTTCCGGCGCTCCCTCGGCTGAGCAAAAGTTCTGGCTTGTTGGTCCGAGCGGAGCATAGGTTTCCGAATAATAATTGTGCAAACTTTATTCGTTAGCATTAATAACCACTCGGCGGAGATAAAAAAAATGGATTGGCCGTGAGTGATTTTTTCTTTAATCCGTGTTCACTGGTATCATTTCCAGTAGTAAAATACAACAATGTTCTTTTAATCGTAAACGTTAAAATTACAAATCGATGCCATTACCTTAACAACATCTACTTTGTTTTATTTAAATAGGTTTAATTAAAGTATCGCGGTATAGGCATTAATTATTCGTTGCGTGAAAAGTTTTATACCTCGTTTTGTAGCAGGCGGTGTGACTATTCCATCAAGGCACCTGTAGCTTTTCAGTATTACGTGTAAATCCTGCAAAATATTTTTACCGCTGCCTTTACGAATGCCTTGCTTAAAACAATTTACATCCATTTCTTTTCTCACCAATATCGCAAAAAATTCATACATTACATCTTTAAGCAATATCACACATCTCTGGTGAATAGAAATAATTGATATATAAAAAAATATGTATAGTCATAAACATTTCGAAATTTCATCATCCCGAGTGACAGAATAATCTCCTATATCCACGTTCGCAATCGAGCGATATACTTAAACCATTAAAGCCAAGTGTAAACCTAAAAAAATGCACTGATAAATTCACCTCCTACAGTAACCAAATTAGAGAAAAAAATATTTTTATCGAGCTCGTAACCTTTATAGCGATCAATACAATCAAAGCTAAAAGGTTTCTTAAGTGAATAAAAACAAACATCCCGAAAAAGAGACAATAGTGACTAATGGCTAAGAATAAACTACGAATATTCCAGTAACTCCTGTATTGGCGATGCTGGTTATAAGCGCGTTGTTCGCAAGCTTGGCCCCAGGGCATGGATAGGAGTCCTGCTGCTCAGTGCGCATCTTAAATAACACCTCGCAGATTACGACCTCGCGATAGTTACACCGAAGTATCGAAACCACGTCGAGTACCAAACAACGTGACCGATGTGCCAAGTACGATCATCTGGAAATGAAGGTTCGATGAACCCAGCAATTCATTGCGAATGCGCATCTTTGCAATCGCAAGGCGAACGGATTTGCGTAAGGGATTTCGCGGCTTTGATTTCACGGCATTTTGCTGCACGTCGGCCGTACGTAATCTTAGGCGGATTCTAGTTAATATCGGCATCCGCGAGACACCGATTCCTTCCTCGCGACTCGCATCCCCGTTCGAACGCTTCGTCTCCTGCGAGATATTGCGGTAGGACAAAATTCAGTCCTATCGCCTCTCCATACGAGTATCCGTCAATCCATCGACATACAGAATTTCTGATATATTGCACGGCTGTGCGTAGAAGTGCACTTCGTCCTATGGATTTTGGCCTGGTTAACTCTTAGAAGTATGATTATCCGAATTGAATTTTAAAAAATGTCAATGTGTTTACTGCAACAGCTAGATAAAGGGAAATGTAATAAAAAAAATTATGATACATGTTTTATATGTTTATTTCGAAAAAAAGCAGGTATGAATTTTGATACTTTAGGCTTTTCTTTAAGCAAGGCCCTCGCTAAAAATAATTATGTTATAGTAAAAGTAAGATACTCATCTACCTCAAAAGTATTTTTATTTCTCGGAAAAATGAAATGTGACTTATTCCGCTAAACTTTTTCTAAAAATATGTCAATACGGCTGGAAATGAAAATGTCATATTATCCGAACAATTTTGACAGTTGACGTTTGTTTTTTAACTTGTGTTCAAAAGAACATTATGCAATGGCAACACACATACAGCCAAATATCAAAAACAAACCAACTGCAGGTATACAGTTCGATTTAAAAGTCCGGTGTCAAATTTGAAACTCAAGGCATTCAAGGCTTAAATCCGATTTTATATAGCGAGCTCATTTTCCGCTTATATAAGCTTCCCCGTGATCCGATATATAGTGTTTGTATTTTGTACGTTTAGTGTATATAAAAGATAGAGATATCGGCGTCATGCGAGCGATCCCTCCTTCCGCGTCATGGAGATGTTATGAAAAAAACGAGAGTCGCGAGGCATCAGCGAGAGGAACACGGAAAAATGATAAAGCCACGATTTATTCAAACATATCATTACTTTCATTTACGTTCATCCTTAGTAAAACCTCCTATATATACAACACGATGCATTCAGATCAACACAACACGATTTCAAGTTTCTTGAACAGTTGGCTAATTCATTCGACTTAACAATTTTAACAGAGATGGTAGCAATTTGTTTCGTCCATGAAATTCAATTGTACATCGAGTATCGAGTAAGCGTTGTAATGTGCAACATCTCTATAGACTCGATCGCACAGACCGTGCAGTACACTTTTCGGGCTCAGCTGTTGCCAGAATTGTTTTATTCGCTATTGCTTACCAGGGCTCCAATATCCTAGTTCACTTTTAAATCAGATACCGGTTTGTTTGCAGTGTCCGTCGCTGTGCCAATCGGCGGAGTAATTTGTCGATCGTTTATTTGTATTCGTGCAATATACAATGACGGTATATGACAGAGTTGAATGGTGCAGAACAAGCGGCCGAGTGGCGCTCCGGTGAGTTTTTTGGGCCGTAGCATGACTCGAATAGAACGGGCTAGGCTGTCGTTGATGAACGCTCCATCGGAATAGCTGTACTTTTGTAGGAGTTCAGAAAATTTGATTGGAAATTTAAACGGCAACGAAAGGGATCGTTTGATCTAGCAATCACGCATCGCTGGCGATCGCTTGCCTTTTGTACCTCGCGCGACGTATCATAGATACCGCGAGTAATCGATCCTTGTTTGTATCTCGCGCCTATTGCCTTTATATTGTAGTTCTCTTAACATTTATATCGTATATCACTCAAGCAGACGAGTTGCGCTCAATGCTTTTCGAATCTTCTTGATAAACGACCAATAATAGAAATACGGTATATTTCAGTCACTTTGCGACACTTTCGCGTGAATTTCGTGACACATTATCAGCACCGGTTGGTCTTTAAACGATCGCAAAATGTCCAATGGTTTTTCTTGGCATATTGTCCTCTAACAAATATTCATGACAGATTTCCGTTTCTACTTCTCGTTGTACTTATGATATATCAATACCATTTATTACTTCGAGGCAGATTGTAATGATATATGAAGCATGATTGTACGGAAACAAGCGACAAATTCGCAATCCCGATATAACCGCAATTTGACAAGCTACGCAAAAGTTGATACACGAATAAATATAAATAAACGTGTCGTTATTTTACAAAATACACGTCAAAGTCGATACGAATAAATAAATGCGAATAAACGTGAATACTTAAAAAAAGAAAAATGCGATCCCCGCGATTGTCGATAGATTTATAACCGTCCTAAATTGAGTCGTTTGAAAATTCGTTACTCCGCGCCCAGCGCGCATACTTCCTGGATAAGAAGAAGCCTTCGCATTCCGAGCATCCGGAGCGAAGTCGCGATTCCAATCTCTAAATTAAATGGTAGATTGGAAGGCAACGGGGAGAGCTACTTACACATGTAAATCGCTTAATTGGCCAAAAGATATCGACGGGCTTACCGTTGGACTGAACCGTATTGCTACTTGTTAGTGCAATCTACATAATGCGATCGTAGCTTATAAGCGTCCGAATAAATTCGGCGCCCGATTGGACGACGACTCGCCTTTATTTACAAAGATACGTGACCGCATTCCCGATTGCGGTAAATGCGCGAAAATGTCTTTCTAAGGCGGCGATACGAGGCGGGCGCCTTTGTGCACTGGGAAACGACCAGACGCCGATCGGTTCCATTCGTTTAACCTTTTCGATACTTCGGATTGCCCAGAGAGAGATCGGTGCAGTTTCGGAAGGTTAAACCGACTTGGATACTTTGAAGAGGTTCATTTCGTAATGTAATTATTAATGCTTTGTTTCTTGTATTGTGTAATTTTAATTAATTAATATCGGTAAAATAAATAATATAATGGTAGAATATAGTGCAATAAAATAGGATATAATTGATTTAAAGAGGTTTTTTTTATGGTATTTAGAAATAATGAACGCGATGATTTTTCTCCGACTTGGATACTTTAAAGAGGTTTATTTCGTAATGTAATTATTAATGCTTTTTTCCTTGTATTATGTAATTTTAATTAATTAATTTCGGTCAAATAAATAATAAAATAATATAATGATAGAATATAATGTAATAAAATAGGATATAATTGATTTAAAGAGGTTTTTTTTATGGTATTTAGAAATAATAATTGCGATGTTTTTTTCAATGTGTTCGCTCAGTTTAAAAATGCAGTATGTTGTTATGCAAGGTTTTTACCTGACAGAGGAATAACCTCTCCGTCGCGCAGAAAATAAGGGAAAATCCCTAAGGACTGCCAAGGAGTAAGGCGGCGATTCTGGTATATAAGACAGCGTATGTAGGCATAAGCTTGGTATTTAGTTTTGAGTCGTGAGTTTTAAACAAGGTTTTAGAGAGAGTTTTGAGTACAGTTTTTGGAAGTATTGTGAAGAAGTACGACGCGAAGACTGGTTAAGAAGTTTCTCAGTTTTATTCGAAACCCAGACCCTCGTTGATCTGTTAACGATAATTTGAATATTCCGTGTATATATTGTATTTCAACCCTTTTTATAATAAACTATATTTTTAGCAACATCATTTTACTACAGCTATTTCTACATCGTTTTTTTAAATGCACACGTCTCCAAATATTTTATCTAAGCACAGAAATTTCTCTAAATCAGTCTAGAAGAAGAGTTCGTTGTTTTTTCGATTCGTTATTCGAAACCTCAACGATTTTTTTATATCGAGCTTCACAAAGAAACGGTGACGTTTTGCCTTATTTAAATTTCTTAAGGATTTTACCTTAACTTTCATATTTCTTTTTATATTACCGACAATTTCATCCTTTTTTGACTCCCTATTTTTAATAAACTGACTTCAACTATTCCTTATCATTCTAATCGACATACGTTATCCGTAATTTTTACATTGAATTCCCTCAGTATATACGCCGTACTCTTTAAACAACAAGCGCATCGATGAAGGAGATCCAATTGGATTCAGCAAAAGAAGCGTACAGCTTATTAGTACTCTTAAGCTTATTAGTACTAGCGTACTCTTATTCCAATCGTTACAAGCTGAACATTACACGAACTTTGTCGCAACCCTTTGGATAATAAATACGACGATCATTCTTATTATCGCACTTCGCGTTATTTCGATAAGAGCGACAGCGCCGAGTCGTTGGAAACTCGGTTCACCTCGCTTGCCAAAAATCCCGAAATTTTTCACCAAGAAAACAGGTCCACGCGCGAGACTCTGGGGGGGGGGGGGGAGGGGATAATCGGAGGAAGCTCGCGGAAGTTTATCCGGGAAACTTCTTTCGCGATAACAGCGAGACGGTCCTTCATAATCGTGGCTCGCGCATTCCGCAAGATGCGCTAACCAGAAGAGGACGTAGCTCTTCTCGAAAAAGACGAGAAGAGGGGGGGGGGGGGCTGCTGCTGAGAAAAATGAGAGGTCGGGATATTTCTGGCGGCGGCTTAAAAGATTTTTCCGTCCTCGCGCCCGCAAAGTTCTTTATCCAATTTTCCTGATGAAATTTACGGCCAAGGCGGGGATGTATACGCACCTGCCCAGCCGCCGGTCCGCGAAGCGCTTCGGCTTTGGGCCGTTCCTGAAATTGTTATTCTTCCATTACCGCCGGATGAATTTTAATGCTACGTTTGTCCCCGACGTCGAAACTCGGAGTGGCCCGCTGCGCACTTCTTTGAGCGCGTCGAGGCATGCGCGACGATCGGGGCTTGGAACAGGCTGTATCACGAGCTCCATATAAATACTGTATAAACTGGAATAATCCAGGGTTCGATTCTCGGTCCAGTTACCCCGATGTCCTATTTTTTTTCTAAGCTTTTATCCAATATAACAGGTTCACTCACCACCTTTGATTTATTCTTTTTATATTGGTTTCAATTTTTGATTATATCGTTCATCGTTATATCATTTATTATGAAAAAGATTCATAAGAAATTATATCGTTTATTAGAAAAATTATTAATCTTTATTTATCATTTATATAAAGTAAATATAAATTTTATATATA